>JARHVA010002813.1:1067500-1207500 GCA_037957365.1 Torreya grandis
ATGCAGATGGATACACAAAAGTGAGAGACTTAAAGAAGATAGAGTTTAGAAGAGCTCCTCACACTACTCAAATAAATGATATTACCATGTATTCCTCATCTTTTTATGGTTATCGTTATACCTATAATCAGTTTGGTCATAGGGATATTTATTTTAGAGTTATACCTAAAAGGAGAACAAATTTTGTAAGTAGAAATTCATTTGATCCCTTCTTAGCTACAAATGTAATATGCTATAATTGCAATAATTTTGGTCACATAGCTAAACAATGTAGAATAAAATTTGTAAGACCAAAAACATAAAGTAAGAAGAAAGTAATGCTTCCCAATTTAAAAAATGGTTCACAAGTTTCTAAAAAGGATAAAAATAAGCCAAATAAGAAACCCAAGGATGTGTGGAAAGTGAAAGATCAATCTATGATTGCTCAAACTACACTCATGCTAAGGAACAAAATTTGTGGGTAATTTTGACACCTAAAACTCTCATTCTAGGTTAAAAATCCTCCTATAGGAAGCTTTATATGTGTGGGATTGAGTGCGGTCTGTAAAGCAACCTCCAGGATTTTAGAAGTCAGCTCATTGTTCAAAGTTGGGGTGCAAAAGGGAGAAAAAAATGCAAATAAAATTGAAAATAAAACTAAGGTGATCCACTGAGAGATTTAAAGCACTTAGACTATAATTGCATAAAATAGATCAAACCCTTAAACACTATAAACCATAAAGGATCATACATCATGAATTAATATCTATAATGATAGAAAAGATTGATACTATAGAAGTAGAAGAAAAGAGATAACAAATAGAGATAATTTCCCATACAAATTGATATAGAATATCACATCCTTTTCATTGTTAGATGGAGAAACTAATATAGAAGGCCTTGAAGGCACATAAAGAACATCCAATCATACCTATGAGGGGCACCTGTTAAGGTTAAAGAATTAGAAAATGTTAATTTCTATTAATTTTATTCTATTACAAATAATGGTATATAAAATATGTAATACAATCAAAATTATAACTAGCCCCCTTCAAAAGGAAAGATCCTAGAATATATAGGTGAGACAACCTCTCATGGGTAAGACACCTAAAGATCCTAACACTCTCACTCATGATGATGCCACTATAAATAAAATAGAAACTTGAGCTCATGAGTGTAATTAGCCTCCATATCTTGGATATTTTGTATCCACTCTATTTTTTTAAGGCCATGATGCTCAAAAGTGATGTAGTGAAGCGACATGTACATCTAAAAATTTGTCCCTATTATGTTGTGCTATTCTAAACTTTAATAGACCAAAATTTCTCTTGATAAGCATGAGTGTGACACATGTCAAGCTAGTACTCCACCAAAGAAAATAAGCACTTCTTTGGTGAGGCTGAGTGTAGGGTGCCATGTGTCGAGCTGGTGTTCCTCCTAGAGGGAGTCATGTATTTCTTTGAAAAATAGAGCATGGTGACACCATGTGTTGAGGATGCATTCACCAAGTAAATGACTTGATGGGCCTTATTTATTTACCAACTAGCCAATAAAACTATTTAGAGGTTTGACCAAAAAATAAATGGATTTGAATAGAGTGGGGATGCCCCATGTCGAGCTGGTGCTCCATGTGAGTGAAATTAGAGCTTCTTTGAGCCAGATGAGTGTTGGGATACCACATGTTAAGATAGTGCTCCATGAGTGTGAAATAAGAGCCTCTTTGATATAGATGAGAATTAGGCTACGATGTGGAAGAAATGGATGGAGGTTGATAATTAGGCAAATTTTTTGAAAGAGGGCCCCAAGAAAGGAAGAGGCCAAAAGGAGAACTGCCAGAAGGTGTAGAAGAAATACTAGCTATGTTAAGTGAGTCTAAAACTAAAGATGAACTTCTCCAAAAAAAATGTGTATTTTAATACATAGGTCTTGGTGAATCATAGGGTCATCATCTTGTAGATGAGAGAGCCAAGCATCTGGTGCACAAATTAGTTGAAGAAAAATTTCAAAATAGGAAGAAGATTTGAGAATCTATAATTTTTGAAGAGCCACCTATAAAGGTACCCACTCTTCCTAATTAGGCTAGGTCTTATTCTTGAGAGCCTCAAAGGCTCTATTTAGATTAATAATCTCCTTTAATAAGATTCTTTCCAAACCTTTCATAACTACCAACATCTAGAATTCAAGCTAGGTGTGTGGCTACAATATCTTCTCCACATCAAATATACTAGGTGATTGATCAAGAGCCACAAAAATGATCTAGTCATTCTAATTTTATTCTAATAGCACTTTGATTTGGTCCTCAAGATGATATTTTTATCTACTAAGAAAGGAGAGGTGAGTCCTAATTGGACTATATATTCAATGTGCCTCCACATATCTTGGACCACTTACTCTAAGGAATTTAGGAATGCCTTGTATTTGTTGTCTACTTTATTAAAGCATAGAAACTCCTAGACTTTTACCACCACCTACCTTTAATTAGTCAATCCTACTACTTGTAATGTTTCATCTAAAGAAATGTAAAGCTTTTGGATGAGGAGATATGAATCCAAGAACTTGGGAGCCATGAAGATGATGACTTGATCAATGGATGCACTCACCTATGAGCTTAGATTATACAAGTTCATGATAAAGGTAACAGTTGGCTTCAAGTTTATGGTCATGCCCTTGATCTTCTCCCAATAAGATTTTTATAGTTTTTAGACCATATGGGGGATTTCCATGGCCTATAAATAGGTAGTAAGTTCATTATTTAGTTTCTCAATCTCCTGGTCCTTGATCGAGGATTCTTATTGTACCTACTATTGGAATTATTGAAAAGCCTAATTAAAATCCAAGATTTATTGGTGGGTCTACACTAATTTAATCTTTTTCCTTATAGCTTGGTTTTTACAGCCACTCATAGGTTGGCATATGCTTGGAAGCTCTCATTAGAGATACAGCTCTAAAGGTCAGACCTTGTTTTATTGAGATCCACATCCTTGGCCTTCGCCTCAACATTGAGGTGGTCGATTGTAGCCTTCACCTTGGTGAGTTATAGCTTGGTATTTTCTAGTTGTTGGATCCTCTTGATGTATTCCATGGTTATAGATTTCTACATTTCCTCCATTAGTTGAACCCTGTTAGTGGGTATGGCCTAACTATGATTGGGGATGATGGCTTGTATGGCATAGTCCCCCAAATACATCTATTATTAGGGCTTAACTACTTGAGGGTCCAAATGAGAAATCATAAGGGATTATTGTGCAGGGTCATAGAATGACCATATGTGGGTCTACATAGGGGCCTTGTCCTGCTTTCCCCTTTTCTCCTCCATCTAGTCCCTATAGGATTTCCTTATCGAGTCTATTTATTGATGGTACCACTCTTATACTTGAATGTTCTCCCCTACGAAGGGGATTCCTTATAGTAGTATAAATGGAATAGTCAAGTGGCGAGAGCTCAATGATGGGTTAAGTGGATGAAGAGGAGAGTGGGGTTAAGGAAGTAATTGGTTGGGAAATAAAGAGTGATGTAACTTTAGGTGAGGTGATGGATGAAGATGTGGATTTAGTTAGGGAGTTAGAGGTGGAAAGAAGGGGATCTACCAAGTAAATATTTTATGTTAGCTTCAGTAGAGGGTTGAATATAGGTGTATCAAGCCACTTATATTGGAGTGAACCAATATTGAGGTGCCTAAAGGGGATTTATTTCTACTATAGGGCCATGGGATATGGGTATAAGGGAGGAGGCCAAGTTGAGGGCTTACAAATATATAAGACCTCAACCTCCTTCTTCTATGGTACAAACACTGCTTACTGCCTAGGGGCATCTCTTTCTTCTTCTTCTTCTTCTTCTTCTTCTCCTACCACTATATCAGGGGAGGATTCTACTTCTATTAAGCCTTAATATAGATGATGATCACCCCAAAGCTTCTCTAAAGTCTCATCCATGTCTTCAACATCATAACTGGAGTATGGTTTAGTGATTTCATACCTATAACTTATGAAGGTGGCTATTTTTTCTATGTTCTAATTCTACTAGATGAGATACTTATTCATACCCTTCAACAATTTTTAGATGGGTCATATGCTTGGATTACATCATAGAATTACTCCCATGGTTTTAGGGCATCCAATTGGATCTGTGACAAATCCAGATAATTTTGGAGGATATCCTCTATGAGTGACCACCTTTGTTCTAGATATGGCTAGTTCTGACGTTTGGTAGTGTTGGTGGTCTTCAAAGATGTTATGAATCCATCTAGATCATATTTACATCTATGATATATTTAATTGAGCCCAATATCTACCATATTGGCCATGAGTAGGCATCCCTGCTACCTCTTTACCACCATGATGTCATCTCTCGTGAAAGGGACATCATATAGACCCTTAATTTTTCTTCCATGTTCCATAGATGGAGTCTACTATGTTGAATTGGTGAGCTAAATCTAGGGCTATGGTTCTCTCTATTAACATATGTGGGATTCAAAATGGTTCTCCTTAGAAACTGTGCACTTGGATGAATGTAAAATGGGTTCCCCATAACTAGTCAACTAGGACCTTGCTCTTGATGAGCCATGAACACTACTCATGCATCATTCTAAAAGTAAGGGCCTCTATGCCAAGGTTGATGAGAAATAGATCCATAAATAGTTCCAAGAACTCATATGAGTCTCTAGTGATAGAAAAGACATGGGTCCATATGGTGACTAGGGTTACCACATTAGGGAAAATACACGTGTCATGGGAGTTGAGTTTGAGATACAAAGAGAAGAACTGGGAATGCTGGTATAAAATGAGATGTAAGAGGAAGGATGAGTAATAAAAGGTACCCACCATTAAAAAATTCTCCAGCTCATCCCTCATGTAGGTAGCAATAAATTCTTAAAAATCCATCCTGAACACCTATCCCTTCTCCACTTTGGTCATGAGAAAGGGTGCCCTTAACTGAAAGTCATTGACATTGGCATTAGAGTCCATCCCCAAGATGAAGGCCAATATGGATAGAGTATACTTAAAGTATTATGAGGGGAATGTTTCCAAGGGGATGGGTAGAAGAGGCATCTCCATGATGTCACTTTTGAGGAGAAAGCCAAGGAACTGCACCTTGTCTTGGATTCAGGAGTCCTATACACTTTGAAGGCTCTCTATGCTACAAATATCATCCTTGGGGTCACTTTGGAATTGAATCATCTCCTTAATACTATTTTCACTAGTTTTTACCCTTATATGGGCATTTCCAACAATTATGCTAGTGTTAACATCATAACTTTCCATATAGAGGGCAATGATCTCTTGGCATAAATGAACATAAGGCACCATATACTATGACAACATGCAATCCCATATCATGTATCCAAATGATTCATACTCCCCCATTCAAACCCTTTATATATTTTATGTGTGGTCACCCTCTCTCAAACTTTTTAGATTCCTAGCTAGCTTGGGATCAGAGATATCATTTATGAAATTAGTGACCAATGTTTGGTATCTACGGTCCCTTTTGGCCACCTTCTTAACATTAGGTACTTTTTCATTTTATTAAGAAGGAACTAAAGAATAATATTATCTCACAACATATTTAGGAGGAGGTTCTCCTTGGATACCTGAGCCATAGGTTTTCTATATTGTGGGATGTTTTTCTCTCCTAGAAGATGTGGAAGGCTCTATCTCAAGAATTTGGCTCTAAAACTCCTTTCTTTTTTTTGGGATGTAATGAATTAATGGTTATCTACCTACTTATCTCAAATATAGGCTTGGATATTCTATAATTTTCTCAAATTCTTAATGCTCTTGAGGATCTCAATGCTTTAAGTGTTTGGCTTAGATGAGGCGAGGGTATTTATACACCAATGCTACTAATCAGGGTAATTATGGAAAATTTGAAATCAAGTGCCCCAAAAATGATAAGGGTATCACATATGCTTGAAGATCCATTCATAATATATTTATGGAGATGATTATGGGGATTCATACCAAATGGATCATCTTACATTAATTATAGGTGAGGTAGGTAGATAACCATCTTTTAGAGAATGTTTTTGAAGATTTGGGAGGACTCAAGTGAGGACACATGGTGGCTAGACAATCCACTTGTGAAAATGGATTTTATTTGAAGGAAAATTAGTGAAAAGGGAAATAAAATGAATGGAAAAAACAATAAAGGAAATGAAATACATGAACAAAAAGGTAAAATAGCTAATTATGTACAAGGGGGAGGCAAGCAAGTTAGTTAAAATGTTTCGAATCGATCCTATTAAATAAGATCTCTAATTCATTGCCCTATTCATCTTATAACTCAAAAGCATTCCCTTGCCTACTGTTGATGATGACAAATGGTCCTCTCTAGAGAGAATCAAACTTATCATGTTATCCTAGATTTGCAACCATCTGATCATTTTTGAGAAATAAATCCATAGGTTTGAATCCTAGGTCTGATGACTTCCTATCAAACTAATGATTGAACACTTGTTATCTAGTGATTTTTACATCAATTACTTTCTCCCTCATTTATTAGAGGCTAAGTAGTTCTATGACCCTAACCTCCATTACTCCATTTTCTACAATCTCAATAACTTTCAAAATCTATAATTTAGGTATTTTTGATGACATTAGCATGATTACCTCCTTCCCATATATAAGTTCATATGGGGTGGATTTTAGGATCTATTTAGGAGTGATGTAGTCTACCCATAAGTTATTACATGCATGTGCCACTCCTTTTACCACTTAGAGCCCATCCTTTTAATCAGTCTTATCATATTCTTATTTGTTGACTCTACCAACCCATTCCCTTGTGAGTAGTAATTAGATGAAGATTTTAAGAAGATACCATTTTAGAGTGTGAACTCAAAAATTTTAGACCTAAGGAAGGCTTTCACATTGTCAAAGATGACTATCTTATGTGGGCTAAACCTAGCCGCAAGATCTTCTAAGAAGTCAAGGCTCATATTCTCAGTTGCCTCTTTCAGTAGGACTGCTTTGGTCCACCATGTGAAGTAGTTAGTGGCTATCAATATCCACTTGTGACCAGTGTTGGAGATGATATTTATCATCCCAATGAAGTCTGAGCCCCACTATGTGAAGGGTTCATCGATCATAATTGGGTTCAGTGGCATGAATGAATTCTTCCTTTTCCCCATGAAGAATTAACATTTTTGGCATTTTTTGATTGCCTTATGGTAGTATATGAATATGGTTAGCTAGTAATACCCTATGTGCATTATATTTTTCATGATGGTTTTTGTTGAGAAGTGACCACCTATAGGATCAAAGTGCATGTCTTGGAGAATCTTCTCATCTTGGTGTCTTTCAACACATCAAAGCATGTCTCCATCAAAGTTCATTTTGAATAAGACTCCTTGGACCAGTGTATAGCTAGAATCCTAGAGTCTATAAACATGACTTTTATGTGTGGGAAGGTTGTCTAGATACTACCTAGTTTGTATGAAGTAGATCCAATTAGTCACCCAAGATCCATCAATCTCAAATTGGCTAAGCAAGGCTACTTTCGATGTGTCTTATTATTTTAGTATGACATCTACATATTGGTTTAGGTACTCATATATTCTTCTTCCTCTAATCACCTCTATTGGCTTGACCTTGATTTCATACTCTAGGATCTTGGTGATCCAATTAGTTTATTTTTCTATGATCTCTCCTTCCATGCTATATTTTTAAATGCTAGAGTGTGCCACATACACCATAATCTTGTTGCCTATGATAAGGTGCCTAAAATTTTTGAGACCCTTGACTATGGAAAAATCTTGTCTCTCTATAAAATTGTATTTCACTGTATACCCACATAATATTCTTGAAAATAATGTGATGGGGTTCTCATTTATTACTTCCTCTTCCTTTTGAGTTAACATAGCTACTAGGTTATGTTCACTCCCATAGACGTACATAATGAAGTCTTTGGAAAAGTTAGAGTTAACTAGTACAGGCATAGTAGATACTACGTCCTTGATTTTATCAAAAGTTTCTCTTCTTTAGGGTGTCCACTTGAAGGTTTGGTCTTTCCTCAGCATCAAGGTGATTGGACTCACTTATCCTACAAAGTTAGATATAAACCTGATGATGAAATTAATATTTCCATGGAAATATTACACTCCCTTCTTATTTACTGGTAAGGCTAAGTCTTTGATGGCCTTTATTCTCTATGGGTAAATGGTGATCCCTTCTTTATATACTACATATCAAAGTATATTTCCTTGTGGGACTTTGAAGACATATATTTTGGGGTTAAGAGATACCTCAAATTCTTGACACTTTTGAAAAACCTTCTTTAGATGGTCAAAGTGGTCCTCTTTCTTCTTATAAAACATAATGAGGTCATCCAGATAAATGGGGATGATCTTATTGATTAAGCCCATAAAATCCATGTCCATTGTTCACTAAAATGTTTCCCTATCGATAAGGAGGCCAAAAAGCATCTTTGCATATTTGAAGGTTCACCACTTTGTGGTGAAGGTGGTCTTGTGATGGTCTTCTTCATTTACCCATACCTGATTGTATTTAGAGAATCCATCTATCAGAGAAAACATCTTTATGCTCAATACTATTTGGAGGATTTGATCCATAAAGGGAAGAGGGTAATGGTCCTTCAAGGATACCTTATTTAGGTCCTAGAAATCCATGCATAGATGGATCTCTCCACTATTATTTCACATAGGAACTAGGTTAGACACCTAAGTCGAATGATTAATTGGGTACATAATCTTAGATTTAATGAGTTTCCTAAGCTCTTGGGCCATTAGGGATTCAATATTTGAGTTTATCAACCTCTATTTTTATTGAAATAATTTTTGTCCTTCTACCAAGTCAATAATGTGTTGAATGACCTCATGCTCATATCCCTTCAAGTCATCATAAGTCCATGAGATGACTCCTTTATATTTTTCATATAAAAAAACCAACCACTCTTTATCTTTCTTAAGGAATTATTTTCAAACCCTTAGATTCCTTCCACTTCTGACATTGAGTTTAGAGTCATCACCCTTATTTGTGACAAACTTTCACTTATCATTTCTTGCATCATCAAAATCAAATAGATTCTCTAGGGTAATAAGGAACTTTGGTAACTTGTTGGTCTTTAACTGCATGATTTTGTCCCTGTAGGATTCTTTAACCTTTGGTTATAGTTTCTACATGAACTCACATGATTGCTAGAGGAACATGGTAATTTGAGCATTATTTTCAAACATTTGCTAGTTTTGGTCATTATCTAGGATAACAGGTCTGATGATTACCCATATTTCTTATTCATTGGTGAACAAGTCCATCACTATGTTAAATTAGGAACCAATCATTTCCATTATATTATCCTCTACATTCATGGCCCTTGGGATGATATTAATGTTTAAGGCCTCAAAGGCTTCAATCAGATCCCATATATGATGGTAGTAAGATATCATGCACACATTATTCATGGCTAATACCCCCTTACTTACCTTCCTACTAATTCAGAATCACCAAATACCTTTAATTTTTTGGTGCCCATATATTTGGAAAGGTTAATTCCATGGACTAGCACCTCATATTTGGCTTCATTATTTTTATAGGAAAACTAAAATTGGAAGGCTCAAAGGGTCTATTCTCCAGAAGGAGATGTTAATCAAATGTTGACTCTAAAACTAGTCTTGCATCTCACACCATCAAAATATAGATTCTATAATATGAACTTATCTTCAAGCCCTTCCCTTTGATCTCTTTTCCTCATTACAACTTCAATAATGACCTCATATTCATCATGGATCACATAAGTTCCAAGTCTGGTGGCATTAAAATTTTAAAATGGGTCATTCTCAATGAATTCATTCATTAGGGATTGCTCCTCTAGATTTTTGGTATCTATAATATTTTTTCCTTCAAGCATCTCCAAATAGTTGTCTCCATTCTTGAGAAGGAGGTGTTCACTACTTCAAATTTCATCATGACTTTGTCCACTATGTGTTCTAGGTGAAGTGTTTCAAATAACACTTTCAACTTTGAACCATACTTGGTCCTCAAAATTAAATGGGACCAATCCAATGATAAATACCTACCTATCTTGGTAGTGAAGTCTCTTGACAAACATAGCTTGAAGATAGGTGGGATGTCTATCACTATAATGTCTTGTAATGCAGTAATGCTAGGACAAGAATATAATGTGAGGGGAAGAGCCCTAATTATCCCTAAGGTTTGAAACTTCTTCCCATCTAGATACATCATTACTTTATTCAATGACTCATACTTCAATTGTAGTGCATCTTCTAATTATTTAGGCATCATCATCATTATTGCACTTGAATTAATCATGGAGTTGTGAAATAATTTATTCCCCACTATTAGCTTCAAATAAAAACTAGGTTTTGTTTTTCTCACTCTCTCTTTGGTATTGATGAATGTGAAGGGCATCTAGGTTTGTGTTTTTGTGCTAACTTCCTTTCCCTTTATATTTATGGGTTATATAATTAGATTTATTTAAGTGGGATTTTCTTTCTTCTCCAAGGATTCTTTTAGTAGGGACTTCTAATTAGGGATTGATAGGACATCCCAGAGGGAGATTTTGGCTAGAACCCTCTTAAGCTATTCTACCATATTATATGACCCTTGAGGTGAGACCCCATAATTTGATTTGTTTTTCATTACCTTGATCTACTTAGGGTAGGTTAGAGGTGGTGGGCCTTTCTCAAAGGTCACTTTGGGCCTTATGGTGGTTTCAAGGCTCTTAGCCAATCTTTTCCTTAAGTTAGCATAGTAGTTTGATTGAACCTGTAGGGATCTATACATGAGAACTTTCCTTATGTAGACTATGTCTTCATATTCAACATAGGATAATATTACATGTTCTAAGGATATTTATTTTTCTTATTCTATAGACATCCCCTATATTTTCACCATCGAGATAGTGTTTTCAACCCCTAGAGACTAGTATGTGTAGGTCAAATTAGGGGTATTCCCTTGTCATCGTTATTCAACAACCTTTTTTCTAGGTTTCCCCTTGGATAATTTTGAGGTCCATGAGAATAATTATAGGGAAAGCACCATGAATCAGATTCATTCACCAAGTTATTTTGGCTAGTGACTAGCTCCCTATTTGCATTAGGTACTACTATATATAACAAATCTAGTACCAAAACTATTTAGTTCATGGACCACATCTGTTAGTTTTGCACTTGATGATTCAGATCTTGATGGTTCAAATTTTATCTCTCTTGGTACTAGTTTTGTTGATATGGTGCTCTCCTTTCTTGGTAGTTATTGAAAGGGGACTTCAAAGGCATGGCCTACTACCTTTTGATGTTGGTTATCTCATTGGAGAAGTTATATAGGATACTATTCATATCATTCATCTTCATAGCTAGGGAAGATTGATTTGACATGCTTGCCTAGGTGGGTGGATACACATATATAGAAGGTAGGGTTCTTGGGGTACTTGGGGCTTCTTCTTATGAAGGCATTGATATCTCTAGGAACATCAACATCATTAGACATGAACATAGATTCCCTACATCTATCAAATTATTCTCAACCCTTAATACCAAATCATAAGCATTTAATAACATCTGACCTCTAATAAATTGAATCATAACCAAAATTTTTGAATTAAAGGCCTTAAGATAAAACATAACAACCATACCTATGAGTGGTTAGGCCATTATTGGGATTCTTTTTTAGGTCTTTTTGAATCTAGTGTTGAAATAAATAATGGCTTCTTAAGGGACTCTCTTGATGGTTATGAGTTATTATAAGAAGGATGATTGGTTTGCTTTCTCATTAAATAGCTCAAATAATTTGTCACCCAGGTCATCCCAGGTACTGATGGAGTTGGTTGGTAAATATCAGTACCAATTAAGAGCCCATCCTTTGAAAGATGCCACTAGTAGCCTCAAGGCTATGTTCTACATAGTGATGTAGTGCATGGTGCACATGTTTATAACATATTGGAGATGTTCCACTATGGTTTTGAAATCCTCTCTTGAGAACTTTGGAAGTGCCTTCAAGGTGTTCACAAGAATGGGTTCCCATATAGCTAGTGATATCGATAAGATAAGTGGTCTACCACTATTCCATGATACAAAGTTTATTGGTGGGCCTTAAATATCTATTTGTTATTATTGAATAGTGTTAGAACCTAAAATCCTTTGGCACATTGGATCTCTTAGAGGTGATGTTAGTAGGCTCAGATTCTTTGTTATTTGTGACCTTCTCATAGGCCTTTAACTCATAAATTTGGGCTCCTATTCGATCAGACTAGTAGATCCCATCCCATCAGGCATGCTAAAAAATAAAAACTATTGATGCATAAAACTCTCACTCTAAGTTAAATATCCTCCTATAGGAATCTTTACAAGTTAGGGATTGAGTGTAATCTATAAACCAGCCTCTAGGATTTTAGAAAATGGCTCTTCGTTCAGAGTTGGGGTGAAAAGGGGAAAGAAAAATTCAAATAAAACAAAAAATAAAAATAAGGTGATACACCAAGATATTTAAATCACTTAGACTATAATTTCATAAAATATATCAAACCCTTAAACACTATATACCATAAAGGAACATACAACATGAATTAAGATCAATAATGAAATCAAGGATTGATACTATAGAAGTAAAATAAAAGAGATAATAAATAGAGAAAATTTCCCATTCAAATTGATACAAAATATCACATCCTCTTCATTTTTAGATGGAGAAATGAATACATAAGGCCTTTAGGGAACATACAAAACATCCAATCACACCTATGAGGGGAACTTATTAAGGTTAAAAAATGAGAAAATGTTAATTGCTATTGCTTCTATTCTATTACAAATAGTGGTATACAAAATAGCCAATACAAGTAAAATAGTAACCATCCCCTTCCAAAAGAAAGAGCCTATAATATATATGTGAGATGGCCTCTCATGGGAAATACACTTAGAGATCATAACACTCACACTCATGATGATGTTGGTGTAACTAAAAGAGGAACTCAAGCTCATGAGTATATTTAGCCTTCAAATCTCAGATATTTCATGGACACTCTATCTTGTTAAGGCCATGATGATCAAGAGTGATATAGTGAATCCATGTGTACATCTCCAAATTTATCCCCATTATGTTTTACTATTCCAAACTTTGATAGACTAAAACTACTCTATATAAGCATGGGGGTGACACATGTTGAGCTAGCACTCCACGAGGAAATGGGTACTTCCTTGGTGAGGCTAAGTGTGGGGTGTCATGTATCAAGATAGTGCTCCTCCTAGAGGGAGTTAGGTATTTCTTTAAAAAATTTAGTGTAGGGACACCACATGTTGAAGACATATTCACCAAGTAAATGGCTCAATGGGTCCCATTTGTTTATCGACTGGCCAATATCACTATTTAGAGGTCTGACCCAAAAGGAAATGGCTTTAAAGAGCACGAGGATACCACATGTTGAGTTGGCTCTCCATGGGAGTGAAATGAGAGCTTCTTCAATATGGATGAGTATTGGGCTATCACGTGTCAAGCTGACACTCCATGGGCGTAAAATAATAGACTCTTTAAGATAGATGAGCATTAGGCTAGCACATGTAAGAAGCAGATAGAGGCCAATATTTAGGCAAAAAAATTTAAAGAGGGCCTCGAGAAAGGAAGAGGCCAAAAGGAGAACTTTTAGAAGGTGCAGACGAACTGCTAGCTATATCAAGTGAGTTCAAAACTAAAGATAAACTACTCCAAAAAAACAAAACATGGATTTAAATCCATAAGTAATCAATAGTGGTTTCTCAAAACATATGATAGGTGACAAGATCAAGTTCATCAAATTAAGAAAATGTGAGGAAGGATCTGTTAGCTTAGGAGACAACACTATAATATAGATCAAAGGTAAATAAACCTTAAACATAGATGTAAAATTGCCTATAAATGATGTCCTTTATGTTGAAATATTGAAGCATAATCTACTAAGTGTCATCCAAATGTGTGAGAATGGATATAAGGTCACATTTTATGTAAAAGGCTGCAAGTTAAAGAGATTTCGAAGACTAGTTGTAGAAGGGATAAGAATTAAAAGTAATATCTATAATCGAGTTGAAGTGAATGGTAATAGCTTTTTGATAAAAAAGATTGATGAGAGTCAATTATGGCATAGAATAATGGGTCATGTTAACTTTGATAACCTAGTCAAAATGAGCTCAAATAAGTGTGTTAGACACATACCTAAGATAACCAGATCTACAAACACTACTTGTAAGGAATGTTAACTAGGCAAGTAGACAAGGGTCAAATTTCAAACAAAGGAGTATGAAACTACAAAGCCTTTAAAATTAGTTCATAATGATATTTGTGGTATTATTAAGATAAGAGGATCTAAAATAGAGAGATACTTCATGTTATTTGTAGATGATTACTCAAGAATGAGATTGGTAACCTTTTTGAAGTATAAGTCTCAAGCATTTGAAATATTAAATATCATTAGAGCTTGGTAGAGAATGATATTGGATGAAAAATCAAATTCTTAAGATCTAATAAAGGTGTAAAATTCAACTCAAATGAGTTCATAGAGTATTGTGAGTAGCATGGAATCAAATAACATTACTCTATAGCAAGGATTCCATAGCAGAATAGAGTTGATGAGAGAAAGAACATGATAGTTAAGGAGATGGATAGAACAATGCTAAAAGAGATCAAGTTACCTAATGGATACTAGAGAGAATTAGTCCAAAAAATAGTATACATCTTAGATAGAGTTTAACTAAGGGTAAACATTGACAAAACTGCCCATGAGCTGTGGTATGGAAATCTTGCCTCTATTAAGTGCTTCAGAGTGTTTGGAAGCAAATGCTACATTAAGATAAATGAGGACAAATTGGGAAGCTTTGAGTCAAGATGTGATGAAATAATATTTATTGGTTATTCCACCTAAAGTAAAGCCTACATTTGTTACAATAAAAGGCTACACAAGATTCTAAAGAGAATCAATGTCAAAGTTAAAGAAGGCTTAAAACATGTTCAACCTAACAAACAAATCTATATTGAATAATTAGAGTTTGAATAGGAAGCATCTAATGAAGAGAATGAGGAATTAAATGGAAAGGCACCTCCAAGATTTGTTCAAAAGGATCATCGTATAGAGAATATCATTGGTAGTAAGAATGAAGGAGTTTAGACAAAGAGAAGAGCTACAATAAAAAAAGAACAAGTAATTTTTGATCTAATGTCTAAAATTGAGTCTAAGGCTATATTGAAGCCAACAAGGATGAATATTGGCTAAAATCCATGGAATAATAACTGAGCTAGATTGAAAAGAACAAAACTTGGAAATTAGTTCCAAGACCTTCAAACAAGAATGTGATTGGTACAAAGTGGGTCTTAAGAAATAAGCTCAATGAGGATGGATATGTTATAATAAATAAAGCTAAATTGGTGTACAAAAGATATGCATAAGTTGAGGGCATAGATTTTGAGGAAATATTTTATCCAATTTCTAGATTAGAAGCTATAAGAATGTTTCTATCATTCTCTGCTTATAATAAGTTCAAATTATATCAAAAGGATGTTAAGTCTACTTTCTTGAATGGGAACCTAGAAGAGGAAGTATACATAGAACAAATTTAAGGTTTTAAGTTATTAGAGGAAGAAGGTTATATGTGTATATTGAAGAAAGCTCTGTATGGTCTAAAACATGCACCTAGAGCATGGTATTCAAAATTGAACTAGTACCTATAACAAGGTTTCAATAAAGGATGTGTAGATAGCAATTTGTAATTCCAATTAGAAGGTGAGCATATGTTAATTTTTTTGTTTATATAGATGACATCATCTTTGGTGGTAAAAATAACAAATTGTGCAAAGATTTTGTTACACAAATGCAAAGTGAGTTTAAGATGTCTATGTTTCGAGAAATTTCTTTATTCCTTGGTCTACAAATAACAAAAAATGATGAAGGGATATTTATATCTCAAACCAAGTATGTTAAGTAAATTCTCATGAAGTTTGGAATCAAAGATAGCAAACTAGTTAGTACTCCCATGATAACTAGTTGTAAGTTGAGAAAAAAGGATGAGTCCCTTGATGCAAATCAAACTATGTATAGATCAATGATAGGTAGATTGTTATACCTAACTACATCAAGACTATATATCATAAAAGTAGTGTGCATGATTGCAATATTTAAAGATTCTCCTAAATATTCACATGTCAATGCAGTGAAAATGATATTTAGATATATCAAGTGCATAGTTGACTATGGCCTATGGTATCCTACAAGTGAAGATTTCACTTTGAAAACATATGCTGATTGGGTAGAAAGTATGGATGAAAGAAGTAATTATGCTGGTATATTTTTCCTTGGAAATAGACTTATTTCATGGATGAGTAAAAAACAAGAGTCAGTTACTCTTTCTAAAGCAAAAGTAGAGTATGTAGAAGTAGTGACATGTTACACTCAAGTATTGTGGATGAATCAAGCACTTAAAGACATCAAGGTAGAGTACAAATCACCTATATCTATTTTTTGTGATAATGCAAGTGCTATTAACATATCAAATAATCTAGTGATGCATTCTATAACTAAATACATATCAATCATGTATCACTTCTTAAGAGAAAATATTATAGATCAAGAGGTCACAATGGAGTATGTGCCAACTCAAGATCAAATTGTAGACATATTGACCAAGCCTCTTCCCAAAGAAAAAATTGAGTATCTGATATAAAACTTTGGTGTGGTGGCTCCTGCATTAAATCACTAGATACTAGTGATGGGCCATGAGTCAAGGGGGAGAATAATAGAAGTTTTGTTAATCTTTGGAACAAGAGAGAAAAGGCAACTTGGGTATGCATACTTTTAGAAATTTATTATGAGTTAATGGTTTCATATTATTGGAAAAACTCCTTTATCTAATAAAGGGGGAGAAAAAAATAGACAAACTTTGAGAAAGATTCCCTTTTCCAATGATGTCAAATGGGGAGAAAAAGTGTAAATACTCTCTACAAAATTTTAGAAAAAAAGTGCAAATGCTTCATAATATTAGAGCATGTGTCCAAGTTGTGTTTAGGCAAATAAGCCATTGCCTAAGGTAGAACAAGTGTGGTATGAATAACTTTAGTTCATACTCATCAAAAGCCAATACAAGTAATGCAAGAGAAGGAGAAACATATTAGAATATCAGAGAATTTATTTTGTCATCAATGACAAAGGGGGAGATTGTTGGCAATATGATTGTCATTGATGTCAAAAGGGACATTATGATCATATCATTGATGTCAAAAGGGATATCATTGGATTTTTTTATATCATTGATGCTTAGGTCTAAATATGGTGATTAGAGGATATGTAAGGGATACTATTAGAGGTCAAGGATGTTTGGAGTGCTTGTGTGCATGAGTGGAATTCATTTGGTTCTTCATATTTATCATCTAGACATTTTGGGCCTATGATAGGAAAATATGAGAAGGTAGTTTACTAACATTACCATTGCCATGTGTGGATGAGTCTAGAGGAGCTAGTCATATGGTTGTGATCATATTAGTCCTTATTTATTATGTACCAAATTTGAAGTCATGTGTTGAAGTGTGGTTAAAGATATGGGGTTGTAAATTTGGCTACTCAGACAAAATTTACTAATTTTATATACTTAGTTAAATTTGAAATAAGGATAAACAAAGCCAAGAAAGGATGTTGATGAGGTAAAAATTAACACACATGGAGATGTTTGGACAAAATGATCATATGGTTTTGTTCATTTTTGTGCCTAATTTATATGCACTAAATCTTAGGTCATGAAATGTAGTGCAACAAATGATATGTTTGAACAAAGTTGGGCTCCTAGGCATTTTGATAGTTTTTTCCCACACTTAGTCAGTTTGTAGGTTGAAAGAAAAATATAAGAAGGAATTTTTATGATGTCATATCTTATATATATGAAGGATTCAGGAGAAAATGGATAGATGGATGGAATCCTCTATATAAGATGATCTTATGTGCTAAATTATAGGTCATGAGACTAAGCATAACAAGAGTTATGCAAGTGTAAATTTATCCTTCTAGGCATATTGAAATGGTCTTTATACTTAGTCAAATATACATAAGGTCCTACAAATTTGTCATGATTTTAAAAATACCATTTATGGACATTTGTAAAGAAAACATATAAAAGATCTATTATGGGTTTTTCATGAGCATCTTAGATATATGGTCTATAGGTTTAGATGAAGAGTGATGAGCCCATAATTGAATTATCTTTACTCTTGAACATTATAGGGTTTCTTAGTTAAACCCTAAGGGTTTAAGTCATGGAGTTCACAAGATTTTACATTTTGAGTTTAAATGGATATAGCCAGGACCTGATAGCTTAAGTTATATCTTAAGCCCTTGTCATCATTGTAAAATTGATCCCTTTGACCTAACAATTACTGGCTTGAAGTAGTGATCAAGAGTTTATATTTTCTAAGTCTTAAACTTAATATTTGTCTCATCTTGATCAATAATTATTGCTTAATCATACGTTGAAGATCTAATGATATACAACAAAGTCAAAATGTTAACATCACCTTTGAGTAAACATGTTAGTGACAAATGTCACATTCACAGAGCTTGTTAGATAGAGACCCAATGAGTGTAAGCTTATCAGATTTAATGATTGATCTTATTAGAAGATATGATAGTGAGTAGGTAGTCATGTAAAGAAGATATAATAGAGTGAGTTGACTCGATGGGATAAAGTGCTTGAGTTTTATTGACACAGTGGAAAGTTAAAGACTAAGCAAGTTTGAGAAGATTGATGAAATATAAGCATTCTAAAGACTTAGGAAGTAGTGAGATGGGATAAAGAGCTTGATGTTTAACATCAAGACAAAATTAAAGATCATGGTAGTTTGAATATTTAATGGCATATGGGATCTCAGATCAAATGATCTAACAGATGAATTTTAAACTTGAAGATTTAAATTTTAGAAGCATATAAGGACCCAACACAGTGCATAAGCCTATCATATATTGATTGAACAAACATGTTTTAAAGTTAAGTAGTTTAAATTAAGACCATAAAATCATGGCACCAAACTTAATATCAATGATCAAAAGTTTAAGAAGATCAATATAACAGTCAAGTGAAAGAACATGCAAGAATTTAAAGCTAAGCTATAAATCATGACATAGACAATGCGCTAGATTGTAGTGATCGATCTAATTTATGTAAATATACATGTGAATCAAAAATAGATCCCAATATATGATAAATATAATAATGAGACTAGGAATCATGGTGGTGGTGCATGAGTTCAAGATGCAGGAAATTTATAGTTCAAAAGATAATAAACTAAGTCCAGAACATAGCGTGATGTGTTAGCAAACTAGTGTGAACATATAGAAGATATAGAACCCTAGATCAATTAATTATATATATATGTCATCTAGGATATAGGGAAAAAGTTGTTGGAGCTATTGATATTGCCATTGAGTAGAGTCAAATTGAGAGAGAGGCAAAGAGCAAGAGATTGATTAAGTGTGTTAAATAGATAAATATTAGAGACAAAACTAGAGGAGCAAAAAGAAGAGAAGAGAAGAGAATGTGCAGAGCATGAGTAGTTATAGACTATACCTATAATAAAGAATAAAATATTGGATTCATTTATGAATCTATACTATAATCTAAGTTATATCTCCATAGTAGAAGTTGATAGGTAGGTGCCAATAGATAAGTTGAGTAAGTGCTTAGTTAGGGAGTGGGTGTTTCCTTAGAGTAAGTTATCTTAAATCATGGGATTGGTGTCTCCTTAGGGTCAATGCCCTTAAATGTGTAACCAGTGAGGTTTTGATAGTGAGTTTATATTGGAATAGTAGATTCTAATAACTATTCTCATCATGATTTTTCCCATATTGGGTTTTCCATGTATACATATAGTGTCGTGTGTGTGTGTGTGTGTGTGTGTGTGTGTGTGTGTGATATCTACATATTTGTTTTAATCTACATAGGCTTTTTTAATCTGCAATAAAAGGTTTTAAAAAGGACTAAGTTAATCAATATACTGATTCAACCCCCCCTCTCAATATATAGTTGTGTTGAAATGATAACATTAGGTAGTTACAAATATTCAATGATTATGAGTTTATTGTTAACCATATTAGAAATAAAAACCAATGAAATCTCACCTACTTAAAGAAATATAAACACCAAGAATGGGACTTGGTTGAGTCCTTTGAAGCATTCAACATCAAGGCTATCCCAATAGAAAAAAATTAGATGATATATTAATTAGTAGCATTAGTTTTCAACCTAGAACCACTCTAGGAATCTAATATGTATAAATTATTTATGGAGTTGGTTCCTTTTCTATCTATTCCAGACAACATGGAAAACTTCTAAGTCTTTGAGGTTGATCAACGAATTGACCAATTCATGTGTAGTTTTAGGACCTTTAAATCTCATTTTATAGATGAGAAATATGTGGAACCCATGCATATTAAAGATCTAGGAGAATATGGTGACCTATAGGTGAAGGAAAATTACATCCCCCTAGGGATGGTTTCTTTAGAGTGAGATTTTGACATAGATCCAAAATCTCAAAAATAGAAGTAGTCTAAATAAATTGAGTCTAATTTAATCAAAGTAAATTTGGGGACTAACCAACATTCTCAATATGTGAACATTGATTTAAGCTATACTAAAAGTGAGAAACCAAATTTTAATCTATATAAAGAGATGATCATTTGGACATATGCAGACTTGAAGATATTTGACTTCAGAGTCATCACACATAAAATTCCATTGAAGTCATAATACAATTATTTCAAGTAGAGATAGAGGATAGTTAATCAAATACCATAAAATATCATCCGAATGGAGATACATAAGATATTGGATGCCATGATTATCTTCCCAATCAAGAATTCTACCTAGGTGCCAATCTAATACCAGTCAAGAAAACTAATGGAGAAATCAGACTCTATGTGGATTTTAGAAACCTAAACATAACATTAAAAAAGGATAACTATCATTTGACCACATTAGATGATGTAATTCAGATGGTTAGTAGATTTAAGATGATGTCATTCTTGGATGGATTCTTAGGTTAAAATCAAGTATCGGTAAAGCATAAGACAAAATGAAGAGTGCCTTTACCACCAAGTGGGGAAATTTTGTATATAAAAGGATGCATTTTAGACTAATCAATGCATGAACAACCTTATATAAAGTGATGGAATTCACCTTGTATGGAATTTTTAGCAAATGCATCATCCATGGATGACTTAAAATATATTTGAAAGATAAATCTAATGATACAAATCATCTACAAAGAGTATGTGATAGATGTTAAAGATATGGAGTCTCTTTTAATATTAAAAAAATAATCTTTGGAGTCACTGAAGTGAAATTATTAGGCCACATCATCATGAAATATGGGATCTCAATTGATCCAAAATGAGTTCAAGCCATTTCTAAACTAACACCTCACAAAAAAATAAAGAATTTAAGTCTTTCTTTCATAAGATTAACTTTGTAAGAAAATTCATTTTTGGTGTTTATAGAGATTGTAAATCCATTAAATGATATGATGAATCAATATTTCAATATAAAGTAGACAATAGAGGTAAAGTGATCTTTTTAAGACATCAAGACAACCATTGCTTATCTCTATTTATACCCTGCTTAGAATTCAATAAAGTTTTTTATCTTTATTCATTCACTTTAGAACATCCTATAGCTATTGTACTTACACATAAGGTGGATGAAAATGAACATCCCATTGCCTTCATGAGAACCAATATAAATGATACAAAATTGAAATAATCTATGATAGATAAACAAATATATGTGATGATCAAATATATGAATAAATTCAAGCATTATATTCTAAGGAACAAAACATATTCCAACATCCCAAACCCAAATATAAAGCTCACACTTATCCAAAATGAATTGGGTGGATGAAGAGGTAAATGGATGGCCAAACTTTAGGAGTTTGATCTAGAAATAAGTCCATCCAAGATGGTGAGAGGTCAATGGATCATTTATCTCATGACTGAAACTAATACATGCATTTATATTGACAAAATAAATGAGTCTCAGGTAGTTGGTGGTTATTGGTACACTCAAATCATCCATTATTTTTCATAGGTACATGTCCCTTTGAGCCAAATAAAGAGCATAGGTGAGCCCTTATGCTCGAATCAACTTATTATATGATCAATTAAGGAGTACTATAAAAAATAAATTGAGGGAATCTATTTAAGGTGTATTTTAAGAGAAGAAGCTATAGATATCCTAGAAAATATACATTAAAATATTTTTAGTGGCCATCCCTCAGGCAACACATCTCAAAAAATTCTAAAGATGGGATACTACTAGCTCATGATCTTTAAATATGTTCAAAAACACGTCAATAATTTCCATGAATGCCAAGTATCTAGAAAAAATAAGGTAAATACTACCATGCCATTATAACCAATTATTGAGGGATAACCCTTTGCTCAATGGGGTATTGAATTTATTAGGGTAATTAACCAAACTATACAATATGACACAAGTTTGTCCTAATAGCTATTGACTCACACTAGATGGATAAAATCTATAGAAATTAAGAATTTGAGAGCAATAAATGTTATCTATTTTTTGAAAAAAAATATATTGACAAGGTTTGGTACTCCACTTTCCTTAATTTGTGACAATGGTCCAACTTTTAAATTTGCTAAATTCATAGAATGAGCCTACAACAACCAAATCACCATCAATAACTATTCAAACTACTATCCACAATGGAATGGAGTGGTTGAATCTACCATTAATAATTTAATGAATGCCGTTAATAAATCATCTTATGATAATCCAAGAGAATGACATCTCTTATTAAAATAGGCACTGTGGGTAGACCAAACTAGACACAAGCAAACTCTCAAGGCTTCACCTTTTCTTTTAGTGTATTGGAAATAACCAGTCTTCCATATTAATCTTAAAATACTGACATACTAGTTTATACAAGAGTACATAAGAGAAGATGAAAGAATACAATTTAGACTACTTAGTACAGTTCAAATGGAATATGCAAGAGCTAAAACACTATACAACTTTAGTAAACATTAATACATTATCAAAATATGGTTTGACCAAAGGTCTAAGATCAAGACCTTTAGGATTTTGGGTCTAGTGATTTTATTTGATAAATCACATGAGAAAAAGGGAAAGCTTGATAACTTCACTCCTTTTTGAATTTGACTATATCAGATATCTGAGATCCTAGATAATAATGCTTTCTAGTTGAAATACCTCTAAGGTAATGACCTATCCTTTCTAGTCAATGGATAGTTTTTGAAACATTATTTCATGGATGCTCCATCTGGAGATGAATTTGAGTGAACTATAATTAGATATGTGGACTAGGAGTATATTAGATTCCCTACTTTCTATATTAGTTTTCCTACTTTATAGTATTAGTCTTTCCTATTTTCTACATTTTTATTTGAGTATATTAGTTGGTTTGATTTCTAGAGTAGCTTTATAAATTTTAGAACAAACCCATTAATTTCCTATTATAAAAATACAAAAGACATGCCAAAAATAAGGGAATAATATATAATGAAACATAATTGGAATTCATTGAGATTTTATCTAATAGTGATAGATTTTTTGGGATTGAGTTATTTGTATGCCTAAATTAGGTTCTACTTAGATTGATTGATTTTATTATACCTTTAGGACTTACTCTAATATAATCATACAAATTTTATAAATAATTTTCATTTCCAAGGATAAGCTATACTATTACATTCTAAAACCTGGAAGGGAGATATTAAACATAGAAATGGAAATAAATTGACATAGACATATTGATTAAAATAAATTTTCTTATACATACACGCAACCAATGGTGCTTTTAAACCCTTATATGTTTTGAAAAAACTCATCATAGAAATTGATAGAATATGGGTGATTCAAGTAATCTCTATTAGGGATATGGACACATGGATAGAAGTAGAGTGAGGCTTCAAGTAGAATCAAAGGTATCTTTACAGAGGCCATGGACACCTAGTTGGTATTAAATCAATACCCAATCTTCGCTTACTATTTGGCTACAAAAATTGAGATCAAAATGAAACCTACAAGATTATTCCATGACTTTATCAAAACTCCCAAAAACAAGGGAAAATAATAGCATAAAATCACACACAGATACAAGGAATGGAAAGGGTTAGTATGTTGCATGAAGAAGTATGAATCTTTTTAAGGGTCTAGTTTATTTATTCTATTTTTGATAAGGTTGAATTTTTGTTATGATGAATTATTAATATTCTAGGTTCTCAAATACTTAGGAGTATTTTCCCCTCTGAGTCATCATTTATTGTGCCCTAACACACACAAACACACCGAATTTAAAAATTCAAATAGGGACCCATTTTGATTGAATACTCATATTCAAGGTTTTATGAAACATAAGTCTATAACATGAAGTTTGTAAAATTCAAGATTAAAGATTTTATCTGATGCTAGGATAAATTTATCTGCTCCTCTTAATTTATGTTGGATGCTTGAGGTGATCAATAGAAATTTATCTCATTGTTTACAATATGTTTCAAGGTTATAAGAAAATTGAATATGCACATAATCCATATTATATAATTTACTTTTTTTTATTTTCCTCTAACTCATGCTTATATATGTTTAATTTATGATTTAGCAACTAACCAAACTGATGTTTTATGTTGTTTAGTGGGGTTTTTTACCATTTTTGTGTCTTAAAATAGACAATTACATACTTAGGCATTTACCTTAACATCCCAAAACTCATCTACTCTTTTCAGCAATATTTATCTCACCTAGAGTGATCTAAAGGATTTTCACTCTTCACATGGTTCAGGATAATTAATTAATATCCTATTTAATGGTATTTTTATTTTACCATGGGATATATTTAATTAATTAATATCCTATTTAATGATAGTTTTATTTTACCATGGGATATATATTTAATTAATTAATATCCTATGTAATGGTATTTTTTTACCATGGGATATATATTTAATTAATTAATATTCTATTTAATGGTATTTTTTATTTTACCATGGGATATATTTAATTAATTAAATATACTATTTAATGGTTTTTAATCTACCATTGGATATTTTATTCCCAAACATATGCTATTCCCACTCCCACGTGGGTAGTTATTTAAAATAGTCATGGGATATATTTTTAATTCTTTATCTCGTAAATCAAGAATCATACCACTCTTATATTATCAAAAAGATATAAAAATTCTTTTAAATAATTGATGTGGTAGTTTAATCATATGTTATTTAAGATAAGCATGGTTACATGTTTTATTTTAAATCCAAGTCTTTATTCCACCAAATAAATGTGATGATGACTTCTTAGAGGTTTGTTAAAGAAAGTCATGGAAATATTTTAATTCTTTAATATCATTACTTAAAATCCACTTTATTTTCCCCACTTGCAAAGAATCATACGGTTGGTGGAAAGATATTTGGTTCTTGATTCATTTTAGTGGGGAGATTATGTTTTTTATTTTGGTGGAGATTTACATGAATATTAATCTTTTGTTAAAAGATTATCCCAAGTCTTTAAATATAATATTATTCAAATACAATGTGGTATTTGATTTGGACAATTTTATTACATGGTAATCTTTATATACCAAGAAAGTGCAAAACTTTATCTTGAATTGAGAATCTTGATCTTGGCTTAAGGAGTCTTGGCATACATTTAATCATGGCATGGAATATTTTTAAAGAATTGTTTCTACATTCAAGTGGGAATTATTATTCTTATTACTACATTGGAAAATATGTGGTAATTTAGTTTTTTAAATCTTATCAAAGATTATTGATAGATGTTGTATGTGGAAAAATTAATGACAAAGGGTTTATAACTGGCAAAGATTATTTAACATATTATGTGGGGAAGTTTAATTATTTGCTATTTATGATAGCGTAGATTAGTTTTTTCACCAATTATATTTCATTATCTATGCTCAACTATACATTAATGATGTTGAATTATATTTTAGGATTTTTGGTTTTGATCAGTTGTAGAGCAAAATCGAATACAGGTAGCAATAAATCCTAGAGAGCTAACGCCATACTGTCAAAATAGGAAAAATCCCAATTCAAAGAAATTGTTAGTACCATGAGGAATTTTTTTATTACCTAGACAACATTATTGTCGAGAAATATAGATATAAATACAAAGAAGAAATGGATTTGCACAAAGGAAATTATAGATAGAATTATCTAAATATAGAGATAGTGGAACTTTTAAAAGGTTTATTTTATTACATAGATAGATATCTGGTATGAAAATAATTATTTACTCAGAGAATTTTTTTGTAATTAGTCTCAAAGAGTTTTAATAAGATCAAAACACTCATAGAGTGGACCCAAGGATGTAGCCATTCAGTGAATCCAGTAAATAAATCTTCTATGTTATATTTTATTTTTAATTTCCTCCCTATGATTATAAATCTTTTCAATTTCCTTTATTAAAATTATGGAAGTTTTATAATTTGATTTTTTTATTTATTTAAAAGGGGAAATTGGAAATTAAAATATTCTATTTTATTATAAATCTGATCCAAGTAGACAATAAAAGGTTTTTATAACTTGAATTTATAGATCATTTTGGTATTAGAGTAGTTGATCAATGGGATTTAACAGTGTGGTTTACCTATGGTTAACAATTTTCTATTTAAAAATTATTGTAGTTGGTTTAGTTGTGTGTTGAATATATAAATAGGTGAACTATGGGTAAGTTATCAAAATAGGAAAAACTCGATGAACTTGAGTCATATAATCAACATATTTAATAAAAAAACTCTCTTGAGATCAAAATTCTACTCCATGTAAGAGGAAATTGAAAATTTTAAATATGATTTGTATACCAAGGATGAGCTCTTAGAAAAGTTATAGAATGGTGAACAAATGAAATAATTACCTTCTATATCAGATGCAAAAATAATGATAGATGAATACACTATAGGTAACTCATCATGTAGTACTTCCTCTCATTCAGTTTCAGATATTGATTTTGGTGTTTTTGAAAAACACATTAAGGGTATTGGGTCTAAACTATTAAATAAAATGGGATTTAAAAGAAGAGGCCTTGATAAAAATGGACAAGGCATAACTAACCCAATATAGGTAGAAGATAGGCCTAATTTTTAAAGTTTGGGTATAGTGGTGAGAAAATGGAAATTGGAGAAAGTTCCAAATCCATAGGAGGAAGACGAGGGTCCAAATACCAAGAATATAAGCCACTAATTTTTTAGAATAAATCATCACAGGTGGATGAGAGGTGTAAGAGAACTAGAAGAAGTATTGTTATTTCACCTACACAACACATAAGACTAAGAATTTGGTAAATTATAAAACTTCTAATGCACTCTTTTAGTTTAAACAATATGGCTATGCTATATAGAAAATGTGGTATGGTTCTCCTTGCACTTTTTATGGGTTAAGTAATCATTTTATTTCTTATTGTTGGAAGAGAAAATATCTGCTAAATAAGTTGTTTCTTTTTGTGAAAGATAAGATAGCAAGAAATGGTAAACATGTTTCCTTATCCAAGAAGAAGGATAAGAGGAACTTTTGCACTTATTATCACAAGAGTGGACATAGAGTTGAGAAATTTTGGAAACTTCAACCAAAACTCTATCCTAAACATGGTAAATATTCCAACATATATTTTAATTATTTAAATAAAGACTTATTATCATGGGATTTTTGGTCTAAATATCCATGTAGTTTTTATGGATTAGATAATCATTGTGTTTCCTTATGTTGGAAAAGAAAACTAGTTAGTAGGATATCTATGTTTTCTAAAAAGAAACAAATAGGTGATAATTATTGTCCTCATTATAATTTGAGTGGTCACCAAAATGATAAATGTTATATATTGCGTCAATAACTATGTCTTAAGTATTATAGGAAGACATCCATGAATAAAGATGAATTTGTAAGAAAAAAAGAAGTTTTAAACCCACCAGTTTCAAAAACAAAATCAGAGGAAGACCAATTCTCTACTAATTATCCATAAATGACTCCATTTATTTTTTATTTGAATGGTAATGATCATTTCTTTTTTGGTGGTAATTTTGCATAGCTATGGTATTAATTAACATGCATATATTTAAAGTAATTTTGGGGATTCCATTAAAAAGAATATAGTTTGGTTTTGAACACAATTTTTGGAGCTACCAACTATGAGGAAATATGAGTGACAAGTTTATCATACTCCAATTATTTTCTCATATTTGTGGTTTTGCTAAACTCTATTTTAATCTCCTAGTAAGTTTTTAAGTTCCTTATGCATTGAAAAAGGAATTAAATCATATTTAAACTTGAAAATATTCCCAAATGATTTATGATTTAAATTTGGTTTATTGGAGTAACCTATAGAGAAAAGGCAAGGGACATGTTTATCATAGTTGGATTATTTTTCTCACATTTGAGTTTTTTTTTTTAAATTCATTTTTAAACCTTGACAATAGTATATAAAGATTATATGGAGCATGATCAATATGTCTATTTTGAGAAAATTTGCATTTAAATATACATATTAAGTAGGCAATTTAATTCTATCTACAATTTGGTATTGGGTAGATATTTCTTTCACTAGCATTTCAGAGATTCAATTTGATTTTTGAATCATTACCATGATATTTTGTAGTGATATTTTACAAAAAAACTGTTTGTAGCTTAGTAGAGTGCTTTGACCTTTTGGGGACCAAAAGGGTCTTATTGGGGAGGTTTGATCTAGAGGATTTTCACTCTTTATATGGTTTGGAATAATTAATTAATATACTATTTAATGGTATTTTTATTTTATCATAAGATATATTTAATTAATTAATATCCTATTCAATGGTATTTTTATTTTACCATGGGATATATATTTAATTAATTAATATCCTATTTAATGGTTTTTTTTGTTTTATCATGGGATATATTTAATTAATTAAATATCTTATTTAATTGTTTTTAATCTACCATTGGATATTTTATTCCAAAAAATATATTATTCCCACTCTCACATGGATAGTTATTTAAAATAGTCATGGGATATATTTTTAATTCTTTATCCCATAAATAAAGAATCCTACCACTCTTATATTATCAAAAAGATATAAATATTCTTTTAAAGAATTGATGTGATAATTTAATCATGGGTTATTTAAGATAAATATGGTTTCATTTTAAAAAAAAAATCAAGTCTTTATTGCACCAAATAAATATGTTGTTGAATTCTTGGAGTTTTGTTAAAGAAAGTCATGGAAATATTTTCATTCTTTAATCTCATAAGTTAAACTCCACTTTATTTTCCCCACTTGCAAAGAATCATACGATTGGTGGAAAGATATTTGGTTCTTGATTTATTTTAGTGGGGAGATTATGTTTTTTATTTTGATGGAGATTTACATGAATATTAAGCTTTTTTTAAATTATTATACCAAGTATTTAATTATAATATTATTCAAATACAATGTGGTATTTTATTTGGACAATTTTATTACATGGTATTCTTTATTTACCAAGAAAGTTCAAATCTTGGTCTTGAATTTCCAATCTTGATCTTGGCTTAAGGAGTCTTGGCATGCATTTAATTATGACACAAGATATTTTTAAAGAATTGTTTCTATATTAAAGTGGGAATTATTATTATTAATACATTGGAAAATATGTGGTAATTTAATTCTTTAAAGCTTCTTAAATATTCTTGATAGATGTTGTATGTAGAAACATTAACGGCAAAGGGTTTATAGTTGGCAAAAATTATTGAACATATTATGTGGGGAAGTTTAACTATTTGATATTTATATAGTGTAGATCAATTTTGGCACTAATTATATGTCATTATCCACACTCAGTTATATGCCAGTGAGGTAGTAGGAAATACCAGAGAGCCATTGCCATGCTGTCGAAATGAGAAAAATTCCAATTTGGGGAATTGTTAGTATCCTGGGGGCATTTTTTATTTCCAAAACATAAATACAAGGTTATTTTAAAAATGTAGTAACAAGATTTTGGTGGAGAAGTAGTGGATTTACATAGAGAAAATTGTAGACAAAGATATTTGAATACAGAGGTAGAAAAACCTCCAAGAGGTTTATTTTATTACACAGATAGATAAAAAAATAATTATTTACCTAGAGATATTTTTTATAATCAATCTCAAAGAGTTTTAATAATATTAGAACACTCATAGAGTGGACTTGAGGGAATATCCATTTGGTGAACCCCATAAACAAATATTTTATGTTATAAATTTATTTTTAATTTCCTCTCTATGATCAGAAATTCTTTCAATTTTCTTTATTAAAATTATGGAAGTTTTATAATTTAATTTTTAGATTTATTTAAAAGGGTAAATTAGAAATTAAAATATTCTATTTTATTATAAATGTGATCCAAACAGACTTTAAAAGGTTTTTATAACTTGGATTTATGGATCATAGAGCCCAAGTGAAAAGTGTAAGTCATCATCCCACTAACCTAGTAGTGATGTTAGTAGAGTTCCTTGAATAGAACAACCCAATAAAGTGGACCATTGAGATCCATCCATTTATCACCATCCTGTTAACTTGGTGGTGACATCAACAAAGTTACTTGTATGGAACATTCTAGGAAAGTGGATATTTAAGAGCCATCCACATTTCATAATATTGATAACCCATAAGTTACATCAAAAAAGTTCCTTGGATAGAAGATCCCATGCAAATGGATCACTGAGATCCATCCATGTGTCATCATCCTACTAATTTAGAGAAGATGTAAGTAGAGTTCCTTGTATGAAACATACCAAGAAAATAGATTATTGAGATCCATCCATGTGTCATAATCCTAATAAACTAAAGGTGATGTTAATAGTGTTCCTTGTACGAAACATCCCAAGTATGTAGAACAACAAGAACTATCCATGTGTCATCATACTGCTAACCCATGGCAAAAAAAAAAAAAGTATAGTAAGCCATAACTCAAATATGTGCCCACTTATCTACGTAAGAAAATAACAAATAAATGAATTCCAAGCCTAAAAGTGTGGAAAAGAGACACCTATCATATTATGTTGACTAAGAATCTAGGTGCAAGTAAAAGAATCCACATGGTAATAAAATCCATAGAAGTCAATGTTATGAAATTAAAATGAAAGTAATAAACAATGGAAGAGAGTGAAATATATTTTTTCCATTAATTTTCATGAATTGGTGAATTAATACATTCAATTCTCATGGCTAACACATAGAAAATAATATAGTTTGAATTACCACATTCAGTCTAATCACATTGCCTTATAGCTTTCGAGTGTAAGCTATGAATTAAGAATTATATTACACATTGTGAATCTATAACTCCATTGTGACTAAAATTTTATATAATTATCATAGCACAGGCATTTTTAGACTAAAGTTTCAATTGCTTCCTCATCTCACACTCTAGCTCTTTATGCATATTCAATTATAGGAACAACTAAATATACGGACACAACATTTGATTTAATGGTTTTGAACCATTATTTCAAACATTAATCCACTATTTGGGATGAGGTCAACATAGTCAAGACATACAAGGCTAAAGACCAACTTTATATTTTCACACGAAGGTACAAGGATGACTTATTGGTAATAAAAGTAGTCAACCTCCATAACACTGTAACTAAACCAATGGTAATGCCCTACATTAACATGTTATTTTATTTATGCATAAATAGGAAAATATTATATTTTAGACTCAGTAAGGCCCCAACATCATACATTAGTTTAAATGTCTTTGAGATATATTATAGATTCCTATGCCTGAAATGACCTATATGGAAGATATGGTGAATTCTTCGCTCCTTGCCAACAACATCAAAAACAATTTACAAGAATGGGATGGAAACCCAATTATATTTTTATTCCAAGGCCCTAATTCTACTATCCCCATTTCTATCTTTAATCTAGGGGTGAGAATTTCCATGGACCTACTAAACAAAATATATGGTTTCTCAACCATTACTTATGTCAATGAGATATGGGTCACGTTCTTGGATATTATCCTAATATCCAAAAATTCATAGCCTTGGGGGAAATTATTAGATTTTAATTTATTCTCTAAATCATTAATCCAATAAATTTTATAGAAGACAACTTCTAAATGATGTCTTATTTGGTAGATATTGTAACTGCAACTATGCATTCATCATTTGAAGATCCATAGAAATCAACTGGAGAATACCCAAAGAATAGAATGTATGATGAATTAAATGTTATCCACATGCACAAGTTTAAAAATCATATGAAAAGGTTCATTGATACCTTTTCCCCTATGGTATATCAAAAATTATATGAGAATAACATGCCCAAGCTATCAGACCTTATAAATAAGATTATTCAAAAAATGGGCAACTACTAGATTTATCTTGAGCATATTATAATTAGGATAGAAGGTATTAAGGCATAACCTTTGTAATTGGAATAACTTTTCCTTGAAAAATGGGTTGAGCCATAATTTTTTTCTAAATTTAATAATAGTGTTGATGTTGAATTAAGAAGGGATAAGTAAGCATCTGTCCATCCAACCCTTCTCAACATTGGTAGAATGAAATATACAAGGTGAGAGCACTTCCAAACTATTTAAAGAATGAGGACATATTATGGATTGAAATTTTCACCATTAAATCATTAGAACCCTAGGAAAAATATCATGGAACATATCAAGAGATATGATAGGAAGGTGAAAATTAACTATGGACACATATCCTATAGTCATGACCTTGTCTTCATGAATGTAGAGGATGACATAGAGGTTTCTATAATAATGTGTAAGGTAAATATGAAAAATATTATGGTGTAGAGGATCCAATATGATCCCACTATCATTAAATATGATGCTAAAAGAATTGACAAAGAATACTGGGTTTTTATCCCATTCATGGTCCCCCTCCTCAAATAGGAGTAAAAATGCAAGAACAAGCTAGCCCATATGGAGAAGTAGATATTGATAAAAGAGTGGAGATTTATTTAAGCTCCATTACATACATAGTTTTTATTTCTTCTCCTCCACACATCTAGTGAAGTGATGCCTATAAGTCCCATTATAATAGTTTGAATATTTTATATGTTGCCACTACCTCCCTTGACTATAGCTCAACAAATAAGTCTTTCTACATTCTTGTCTCATGTTTACATGGTTTCTCCTCCTAGATCACCACCTATTTTGATAACACCACTAGAAATGTTTCCCTAATATCCTTGGAAACCATATTCACCACCCATCATTCCTCCAATGGTCACCACTCCTTCCACTCCATCACCACCTGTTGTTACTATGGTCTATTCATCTGCCATTCCACCTTATACATGGCTATCCTTTATTACTAATAAACCAATAATTACATATAAATTGAATCCTGAGACTCCTCTAGTCTTACCTCAAAAGGTGGAAGTGGAATAAAAATAGGTATAAGTTCCCAAAGAAAGGGATGATATAAGAAAGGGTAGATCAAGGTCAAACCCTATTGATATTTATGACAATGAATAAGAGGGGAATAAAATAAAAATGGGTGTATAATATTGGCACTGAAGAAACATAGTCATTTAATGAGATAATTGAATCAGATGAAGAAAATGAATGGATGACTAAAAGAATTACTCAATATTGAGGGATTAAAATATTAGAAAAAAATGAAGAGGTTTACTAATGTAAGTACACCTCTTAATCAATCAATATTCTGTGTATGATGTAAAAACACCATTAATGAACTTAAACTCAAAATGATGTAAATATGTTCTCTAATCCATATTTACATGCTATTGAACTCCTCTATTAGATTTATAACCTTAATAGACTAGTAATTCTATTTTCTTATAATATATGTGATCTTTCTCAAACCTAGATGAGATTTTCAAATTTAAACTCAGAATATTTCTTATCTCTACTTATGTATCTTCCAATACCTTTACTCTTTTAACCTAAACTTACTCTCTTACACTCATTAGACTTAATGACAAGGCCCGAATTGATTTTGTAAGGGTTCTTAGAACTCTATGACTCCTTATTATAAAAAAATATAGGTAGTTATCTAATAATAGGCTTATTTTAATCTCTTTTTATTTGATTCTCTTCTTTTTTTATTGCTCATTTTCTCCATTGTGCCTGATACAGTAATAAATTTTCCACTATGCACTAACTAGTCCTAGGCTTAAGGCCTATCACCTCCTTAATATACTTGAGAGCAAAAAAATGGAATATATAAACCCTTCAACATTATTTATATGTATTTAAAGGGTTAATACACTCCATACATAGGTTACTATTGTTCAATAAGACATTAATCACACCCAAAGAATACAAACCAAGCTTATTAAGCCTTTTAGCAAACCTAGTTCTCTAGTTTACTTCTTAAACTTATTCTGAAAGAATATAAAACAATGTAAACACACTCAATACCTTAAAATATATTTTAAAATGATTAAAAACACATTTTAATTTCATTATAATACTCTTCATGACTTTAATTTTGGACTTGACATATTTTTGACTGTGTTTCTCTAGATTTGTAGACCCTACAACTCACTTTAATACTTATTTATATATAAATTAAATATAAAACAAATTAGACACTTAAAAAACATTTTAATATAAATCCATACCAATTTTAATTACTTTAACCTAATTCATTTCCAATTTATGCTCATTTTTAGACTCTTGGCTAGGATTTTGAGTGTGCATGTAGACTTGCAAAAACTCAATCATAATTTTATTGATCTATATGAATCAAAAAATTATGAAACTTTGTAATTTTTTATAATACCTATAATAATACCTACCTATAAAATTTTATCTATTTTGGATAGGTAAAACAAAAGTTATAGGGTTTTTAGAAACCAAAAACCCTAAGTTCCTACACCTAAGCCAAGAGTAGTCAAAAATCAATAATTTAAATTCTGAGGACTTTCATGAATATATATTTATTTTATAAAATTTATAAAAAATTCACAAACTTTTTAAAAAGGTCTAAATCATTTACAACATCTAAACAATACAAACATATCTCTTTTGCTTGGACTGTCATACATAAAACCCTCATACACACCTATAACTTATCTAAAATTCCCTTGTCGGGGTTTTAACCATTAAAGAACATAAAAAAACTAATATTAAATATAATAACATGAGATAAAATATATTACACATAAAATAATACTATTTTATTGATCTCATGAAAAATATTTAAAAATACAATCTTCTTCAAACTGTCACACTCTTATGGAGACCTAGAGACTATTAGTTTGCCCTCATCATCCATTATTATCATTCATGAAAATCTATAAAATTCATTTATGATTTTATTATTAATTTATTTAACTCATAATTTTATTATTCAATCTCTATCTCTTTACAACTAAGTTTCTAAACTTGGTTTCTTGGACCAAAATTTCCTCAACAACTTGATTTCATACACTATATACTTAATTTTCCATTATATCACGAATATATACTTATTTAACACCTTTATTCATCATATAAACCTTGATTATATCTCCCTTACATGGATATAACATTCCCCATATGTTAATTTTCAAGAAACTACCCACAAATGCCAACACCTACATAGAGGAAGTTATAATTTGATCTTATTTTTGCCTTGAAATAGGATTTAATTGAATAACATAGAAATAGATATTATACACATGTCCACATACACCTTAAGCCTATTAACACCCTTTAAAAACATCATCATGCACTTACACCATTGATTGGGTCAATAATCTACTCTAAAGTCCCTCTTTACATTCAAATTTTTAGATGTGCTTTTTGGTTGGAAACTCTTAAAGAGGCTAAACACCATACATAATATGAATTATAAATATTTATATACCTATTATAGGATAAAACAAGACCCATAATACTTAAATTATATTTTCATTGACCATTTAAATTATATTTTCATTGACATCAATGATACTCCTACATCAAATTCTCCTAGTATAAAAAATTTATGCTCCTGCTCAAATGGAACTATAAAAATTCTTTATTTATAAACCTTTATCCTACCGACCTAGTTGTATTCTTATTCTTGTTCTCTGCAATGTTCTAACCACTTTCTTATGTGTCCATATAGTATACCCTTCCTTTCTTGCCTCTATAAAAAATAATGAATGTGCATCTTACCTTCTATGACCTGCTTGGATAAAATAAGATATGATTTATGCTAATAATTTGGATCTTTCTTTTATCAAAAGGAGAATTTATTTCCACACAAACTAATGTTTCACCTTGATTACCATATATCCATGCTTTTGGTTTCACACATCTAGATTCCATGCTAATATATATTCTCCAAAGTACTATAATTGAATTTATATGCAATTGAGCATTCAAATCATGACTTATTTCTTCTAAAAATGATTTAAATATAGTCCTTACCTATTTATGGTTTATTGTATACATTATTTTCTCTATCTTAGCTATAAAATTTGTATATACTTATTGAACTTTTAATTACATAGACTTGCTTATCTATAACTTATCCTACTTGTTCACTTGGATCTTCTAAAACTCTTAAATGTTATTTAGACTAAAATATTCTTTGTTTCTCTTTGGACTATTATATTATTCCATATTCAACTCTATAGTACCATTCCTTAACTTTTACCTTATGGAAGCCACCATTTGCTCATACTAGTCATCTATCTCCACCTTCAAAGATTGCCTCCAACTGTCAATTTTGTTGAGCATTATCATTGATTAAGGAAGATATTGTTGAACATTGTTATTAAGTGTTAAGCTTTGATATTTAATCTTATCATTGATGTCAAAGGTATTAATGAAGATGCATGGTTCTTTCATTAATTTCAATCTAATATAGTTGATGTTAAAGGTTCTGTGCAAATACTTGATCAAGTAAGCCTTGAGGTCAGTAAAACAAGTTTAAATCATCTTATAATACTTTATCTATACCTTTTGAGATAGTATTTACAAGTTTCAAGATGAAATTATGATCTCCAATGAAGACATAGTGTGCTCCAAACATATGTGTAAGTATCATCGAAGATGCTCTGAATGTGTTACATAGATGAGAATGCTCTGAAGAACACTTGATATTTTTTGGTCATGAGAGAGATTTTTTAAGGTTGTATCCAAGGTATTTAATATCTTACAAATGATTAGAAGGTTATCTCTAAAGATCTGTATGCAGATCTAAAGATGCTACAGTCAAGCTTGGAAGATCTATAAGTAGATATGAATAAGTTATGTTGAATATCATAAGAAGAGTGGGTGTATTATGTTGATTTGGTATACACAAGAGGAATTGGAACATAGGTAAGTTCTAAAGTGGGGTCTATAAAATGGATAGAAGGTTAGATTCAAGACTTGCAGATCAAGTCTTAGAAATCAAGGAGAGATGGTGACCAAATGAGGTAAGAGTTTTTATTACATGAGTAAGTAGATAAACATTAACAAAGGTGAGTAAAGTTTTTTTAATTATTTTCATAAAGTTTTAGATCAAGGTTTGCAAAGAAAAGGCTTCAAAAGTATTTCAAGGTTTCTTGAGTGTACAAAATGAAGAGATATCTACTCGATAAAGTTTTATCAGTGCTTGTTGGCATGTGTAGTAGCTTCATGAGGTCATAATATATTCATGGTATATGAGTAAGTGTTATATCTCAAATTTAGAAGTGTTTGTTTTTATATATAGGAGCTAAGTTTTATGAATGATCGTTAATATTGGAAGGTAGTCTAAACCCTCATAAAACCTTGACTATGACTTGATGTTGAATATATTGTTAAAAAGATCTTAGAATAGTTTTATATTTATATAATTTATTTTAGGTTGAATTCAACTCTCCCATGCATCTCCAAGTGTTATTTTTTTTTCAAGTGAGTGAGAAGACCATACAAAGTAGTGCTTATCTTTTTAATATTTACTATAGTAGATAGTGTTGATCAAGTCAAAGTTGATAAGTGAATGAAGACCAAAGTGTGAGAATTATATTTTATGTTCATTAAGGTTTGAATATAGGTTACATATATTATATTTTTGAAGTTAGTGATAAAATTTGCTTAGTTGTTGAACAGACCTTGTGGTCAGATTGTGAGGAAATCAGATAGAAGAGATATGATGTTTCTTGATGATTTTTCATATGAGAGTGATGCATTGAAATGTAGGTTAATTTTTTTTTGGGTATTTAATGATCTATCCATGATTTTTATAATATTTTAATTTAGTTCAAGTGGTTGAATAATTGAATCTAAAATGACTTATCTGGCTAAGTAGAGTCTTTGAAAAAGAAGGTCAAAAGATTGGTCTATAAGACCAATAATTATCATTAGATCTCATGATATGATTGATTAAGGATGATATAAATATGTTTTAATATATTTTAAATTCAACCTTTAATATACTCAATCATGTTTCATATGTTCATGTTTCCTTGATTGTGTTTTGGATTAAGTTGGTAATTCTGAGTGAACATCTTGCAGAAGTGTGCTTGGGCCTGTTTACCTTGAGTTGAAGCATCAGATGAAGTTTTTGATGAAATTTAGGTCATGAGGATTATATATATATAATTTTTTCCATGGTTATTTTTAAAAATTAAGTATATACCTTAGTTATTCAAGATAGAGTTTCTATATGTGTGCATACCTTTTATAAGCAGTGTTTTGAGTAAGGGTTCAAGTGGTAGTTGGACCTAAAAGGTGTTTTATACCTAAATACAAGTTGAATAAGGGATATTTGAGTGTATTATGATGTTTTAATACCTTTTAAGGTGTTTGGATAAGCTTAAATAAGGATTAAAGGGTAATGTGTTGTTAATAAGGCCTTTTAGGTCTCCATAAGCCTAAAAGAGGACTAAGGGCTAATTGATGTATGGCCGACCTATTGTAGTGATTAATTAATGAATAATTCATGATATTATAATATGATTTAACATATTAATGGATGAATTAAGTGATTTAAAGATATATCTAACCTATAAGGATATGATCAAATGACTTGTATAAAAGTAAGGCAGTTAGGCCTATTTTGGCATGCTTATAGGAAGTAGTGAAGCGGGATGAGAACAATGTGCTAAGAGAGCGAGAGTAAAATAGGATAATTTAATGACATATATAATTTTTAAGAATAATGAGGTCATGTATACTAATATATATATATATATATATATATATATATATATATATATATATATATATATATATATATCACGAATATCTAATATAAGTTCTACAAGAGAGGATCAAGGTCATAAGACATAATCAAGCCATGAGAAGGGCTAGTTGAGTGAAGAGGGTTAAAGATCATTTTGAGAGGGATAAAGAGAGTAAAAAGATAAAATAATATATCATCATGTGTTTTAGTAGCAAAAATATTTTTGAAGGTGATCAAACAATAATGTGGCTAAGTTGGTGTTGAGTCATCTAGGGGGTTGGATCCTCCTTATAAGTTAGAGCTTGGTAAATTAGGGGTTGGTGCTTAGATAAAGAATATTAAGTTGGTGCTTAAAATAATGGGGTTCATGATCTAATTTTAGTAGGTACTCAACTGAAGATTGATTTTTGTCTTATAGGACTATAGTCCATTTGCTTCATCAGTGGGTTTTCTACCCTAAGAGGGTTTCCCACTATATGTTATGTTCATGTGTTTCATGCTCTTATGTTTTATTGTTTATGATTGTTGAGTTTTACATTCATGATAATATGGTTCATACACAATTATCTAGAATTGAATGAATTTTTTTAAGACTAATTCACCCACTTCTTATTCATCTTATTTCTAATAATTGGTACTATAGTAGGTCCTTTGGAATAGGCTTGACAATGTAAAGTAAATCCTAAGAAGCAAGGATGAATAGTCAATAAGCTCAAAAAGGTTTCTCTACAAGTAATGATCCATTATTCAATGGATCTAACTATGCCTTTTGTAATTTCAGAATGAAGATATACCTAATGTCACAAGTACATGATATTTGGTAGTCAGTCATAGATGGGTATATTTCCCCTCAAATTCCACCAACAGATGTAGCAAGTAAAAAGGCTAATGAAAATAACTCCAAGGCATGAATGTCATTATGTGTGGCTTATCAAAGGTAAATATAGTAAAGTTAATTCATTATGTTTATCCAAAGATATATGGGACAAATTTAAGACCATATATGGAGATACTAAGGTAAACCTAGCAAAGTTGTAGACCCATAGAAGATAGTTTCAAAGCATGGGGATGAATGAATATGAATCCATTTCATCTAATCTATTAAGAGTTAATGAAGTTATCAACACCATTAAAGAACTCAGAGAATAATTGAAAGAGTCTAATGTTGTTCAAAATATATTAAGATCACTAATTTCTAAATTTGATTCTAAAGTGTCTATAATAGATGAAATGAAATATTTGGACAAGGTAGAGATGGATGGGCTTCATGGCATCTTGACTGCCTATGAGATGAGAATAGATGAAGGAAGACCTCTCAAGAAAAAAATTGTTTTCAAGGTTGAAATAAGTTAAAGGTAAAAAGGGATATATATGAGGTATGTTCAAAATTTGATGATGATGAATTGAGTTCTATATTTTCTAGAAAGATAAGAATAGGTTTAGGTAAGTACAAAGGTAAGTTGACATTTAAGTGTTTCAACTATGGATAAATTAGACATTTTTCAAATAAGTATCCTCATAAGACTGAGGATGATGATATAGATAATAAATTCTATAGGTATAACAAGAGCAAGAAGAGTTTTTGAAAGTATGAAGGAGAGAAGAGGTCTTTTAGTAATAAGAAGAGCTTCTACACCAAAGAAGATAGTTCATTTTATGTGAGTGATTTAGACATATCTGATAATGAAGATGATAGAATGAATCTAAGCATGACAACAATGAAACCCTATTTATAGGTATATAATTAGATAATGAGGTTTTTTCACATGGGAAATGTCTCATGATTAAAGTAGAATCAAAATAAGAAAAATGCATGATGGTAAAGAAGCTAAAGTAGATCTTAAAATAGATTTGGTAGGTGCCTTAGAAGAGTTAAAGATTGTGAAGAAGAATAAGAAACTAAAGTCATTAGTTCAAGACTATGAGGAGAATATTGGATTATTTGAAGAAAAGGATATGCAACACTTCCAAAGTATATGAAGAGATAATCCATCAAGTTGAAACTCAAAATAAGATTATGTCAACAAGCCTAAAGGCTAGAGAGGAAGATTGCAGTAAATATGTATCTAAAATAGAATCTATGAGAGCTGAGTTAGATTAAGCATCTATAAAGATGAGATTTGTGAAGTTTGAAAAGAGTACTAAGGCTCTAGATGATATCCCAAGCAGTCATAAGTTAGCAAGTGACAAAATAGGTCTTGATTTCAAAGAAGATCAAAATAAGGCACCTCAAGTTAAGAAGAAGACTGTTGAAGACAAGAAGGTCAAAAGACCTATCAAATAGACCAATGATACAAGGTATGATAATTATTTGAATGGTTACTATTTTACATGTATTTAGTTTGGTCATAAAGATAGAGATTGTAAAATATCCTCCATGAATGAGTACTCATTAAACTATGAAAGGAGAAATAATTGGTCAAAGGGAGATCACAACCATCATTAGTCAAATGGTATGTATAAAGTGGTCTATTATAGTTAAAATAATATAGGACACATTGCAAGATTCTATCCTGACAAAGTTATGAAGAAGAATAGTCAAGGTAAGAAGGTTCATAGTCATGTCACTCGAAAATGGATCAAGATGATAAACACTATGGATAAGGTGAAGGTGGAGCAAAAGTTTAAAGAAGAAGATTTTTTTAAATCTTAGAGTATTGATAGTGGTTGATTAAGCCACATGTTAGGAGATAGGAAAATTCTTGGTTCTCATATGATTGATCAAAGCAGTAAGAATGAAGAAGTGGCTAAAAAGTAGAATGACAAGGTGAGTCATAATCAACTCAAAAACAAAGGTGGGATGTTTGCTACTGTAGAGTAGAAATCAAGTCAGGAATGTCAAGAACACTTTTTATTTACATGTGTTGACAATAAAGTTAAATAAAATAAGAAAAAGGTGACAAGGTTGATGATGAGATCAATCCTAAAGAACCAGTCAAGTATAAAAGGATGATAAAGAATATTCATCCTAGTAAGGATATGGAGATCTAGGAATCTACTAAGTTCATGTTGTTTTAGAATCCTATAGAAAAGGGAGTGGCTCCATTAATATTCATGGAGACATTATTCTATCATAAAAAGCATAAGGTTGTAGTGAAATATGATTTAAAGGCAAAATGCAGAATAATTGGCATATAAGAGGTAAGCTTCTAAGATCTATTTGTATGGTTAAACTTGATTTATGAATACCAAGGGGGAGTCCCTATTTCTATGTTGGTCTCAAGAATGGGATTGCCATGTGTATGGTCAAGAGTTTTGGTATCTTCTTCATCCATATCAAAGAAATGTATGTGATCTTGAGTTCTTAGAAATAAAATATGCATGATCTAAGGGGGAGCTTGGTAGCTCTATGTTCTTTGTCAAGAGAGTGATTGCTTTTGGTATACATAGAGTTAAAGATTGATTGAGTCTGAGATGATTCATAGATTTTATTTTTTGATATTTTCTTGAATCAATTAGGAGAGATAATATGTTTGAGAAGTTTTTGAGTTTGATTGACATAAAGGGTTGTCATAAGTTTCTAAAGATTGTGTGTCTTTGAGAAATAGTATCAGCTCACAGGAGGAGAAGAATATGATTTTAGTAGTTGTAGATGATCCTTGATATCTACTACTAATAGATTCATAGTGGATGTTTAATTTGAGGGGGAGATATTAAAGTAAGTTGACTGAGCCTGATCTATGTTGAAGTGGTCTTATAATCTAAGTTATTTCTAAAAGAGATAAAAGTTATGGAAGAAATTTGTCATTAATGTTAAAGGGGGAAAATTATTAGAAAAGGGATAAAGTTATAAAAGTTTAGAAAAAGATGAGAATATGGGAGAAAGATCAAAATAGGCAAGAAAAGGATCAAGATATAAATTGGATAAAGAAAAGGCAAGAACCAGGTCTACGAGATAACTACCATCGAGAAGTGGTTGATAGTGTTTTCTAAGTGTGTTTTCCATCAATGACGAAGGGGGAGATTCTTAAACATTGTCATTAATTAAGAAAGATATTTTTGAGAATTATTATTAAGTGTTGAGATTTGATATTTAATATTGTCATTGATGTCAAAGGTATTAATGAAGATGCATGGTTCTTTCATTAATGCCAATCTAATATAGTTGATGTCAAAGGTTCTTGTGTAAATACTTGATCAAGTGAGCCTTAAAGTTAGTAAAAAACATGTAAAACATCTTGTAATGATTTGTATATACCTTGTGAGATAGTATTTTTATGTGGCAAGATGAAATATGTGAGCTCTAAAGAAGTAGTGTGCTCTGAAGTTCTATGCAAGTAGAATTGAAGATGCTCTGAATGGGCTCTAAAGATGAGAATGATCCAAAGAAAATTCTAAAAAGAATATTTGATACTGTTTAAGATTTATAGAGACTGTCAAAGTTTGTATCCAAGGTATTTAAGATCTTTTAAAAAAGTATAAGGTCAAATATGAAGATTTGTGTGCTATGAAGATCTTTATGTAGTTCTAAATATGTTATGATCGAGCTCTAAAGATCTATAATTAGCTTCAAAGAAGTTTTGTTGAAGATATAAATAAGAATGAGTGTATGATGTTGATTAAGCATATATAAGAGGCACTGAAACATAGGTAATTTCCAAAGTGGAGTCTAGAGAGTGGCTAGAAGATCGTATTCAAGACTTGTAGATCAAGCCTTAAAAAGCAAGGAGAGATGGTGACCAGATGAGGTAATAGGATCTATTTTCATGGCATGAGTAAGCATATAAACATTAATAGAGGTGAGTCAAGATATTTTAAGTATGTTGATAATGTTTTATATCAAGGTTTAAAAATAAAAGTCTTGAAAAATATTTTAAGGTTTTTTGAGTGCATAAAATGAAGAAATGTCTACCTGAGAAGTTTTTATCAATGCTCATTGGCATGTGCAGTAGCTACATAAGATCCTAAGCTATTCATGGTAGATGAGGAATGATTATTGTTGTTCCCAAAATCTATCACTTGTTTTTGTAGACAACATGTCGACCATTTCGGTCCTACAGGCCAAAATGGTCTCTTTCTTTCTCAAAATGTTCTGAGCAGTCAAGTTATTCAATCGCACAAGAATGTTTAGCTAAGGAAATTGTAGGTTCAAAAGGCAAGCTTTTGCAAGGAAAAATATCAAAACACTTAAGGCATTTCCTAAAAAATTTTAAGGATGGTTCAACGCCAAGGTTCAATAAAAAAAGGTTCAATGGTAGGGTTCAATGACATGGAATGAACCATTGAACCATTGAACTCCACCTATGAAAGGTTCAAAGGTTCAAAGAGTTCAAGGTTAGACAGGTTTGAGCGGAAGGTTTGTGTGAATGGTTCAATTAGAATATTCTAGAATAAGGTTCAAGTGAATGGTGCAAATAATTGGTTCAATGACACCTTGAACTCATAAAGAAGACTAAGTTAATGTGGCTCTTTACAAAACATTGAACTGCCAAACCATTGAACTTTAAACCGTTGAACCTTGAACAATTGAACTTTGAAAGTTTCAAAGGGTTCAAGGTTAAAAATGGTTCAACGTGACCAGTGATGCCCCCATGGACATCAAATTTAGGGTAATGAAATAATCATTGATTTTTGAATAACACAAACTTGAGAACAAACTCATCGACTACCCAAAGAAGGAGCCAAAGAATCTAGCAGAAGGTGAGAAGATAGCCTTGAGAGCTCAGATCACTAGGAAGCGACAAAATGTAGCAAGGAAAGAGGGAATGATATAGAGAATCCAAAAATATTTGTAGAAGAGTTATTTCAGTGGAGCAGCCTACCAGATGGACCTCAGATAGCACAAGAATTCAATGGTGTGACCTATTTTTTTTCATTGAGTAAAGGTGAATGGATAGCCATGTAAACATCATAAATAAGACTAGGCAACCCATTCTTTAGAGGAGACATTTGAGATGATTTAGAATGCCAAAAGTTAAGGCCGATGACCTATTCCAACATGGCCCCTTCACAAAATTTCCAATGCATTCAATACAACATGTGCCATTTCATGAAAACAAACACCCAAGTCTTTCTTTGGATGTTATATATTGTAATATCTCAGTTTGTAGAAAAAGATATCTCTCTGTTATTAGAAGTGAACTATGCCCAAATTGAAAGGCATTCCTGAGACTTTGAGCTCAGACTGTTAATCATATTTTATCAAATGAATGAGAAAGTAAGTGACCTTTTAGACTTTGTGTTGAAATAGCTTGTGTTATCTAGGAAATCATTCTTATGTATTTTTCCTAAATATAGTCTGGTCCATTTAATCAAATAAGTAGAACAAGTGGAAATAATCTAAAAGATATCCTGAAGTCAACTGTGGGAGACTTTGTGCTGTCATAATTGTCTTTAGTCTTTGTATTTTATGTTTCAAGATATTGGAGAGACTTTGAGCTCCCCTTATCCTTTGTACTCTTTTGCTCTGTTATAGTTTTCAGTGGAGACTTTGTGTTGTTAAGCATATAATATATTGAGAGGGGGGGTGAATCAGTATATCATATATCTTATAAAACTTTACCTTTATCAAATTCCACTTAATCAAACATTCAAGATATGCAATAAAACTCAAACAATAAACATCACACAATATAAAGAGAGACACCAGATATAACATGGAAACCCAATGTGGGAAAAACCATAGAGAACAATCTCAAGTATATTCATGAGAAACAACCCACAAGAGCACCATACCCCTTTGCCAAGTACCAACCCAGCTACAATTCATGAGCACCAACCCACAAGAGCTTCAAACCCCTTTGCCATGCACCAACCTAAAAACTATTCATGAGCACCAACCCATAGGAGCACCAACCCCTTTGTCGAGCACTAACCCAGCAGCAATTTGTGAGCACCAACCCACAAGAGCACTAACCCCTTTGTATATACCACACACCTATCTCTCAATGCTGCTATCTCAACAAATGATAGATCAATACAACATCTCTTTCCTCTCTCTCACTTTTGATCTTCTAAGCTAGATATAACAAATACAAATCATATTCATCTCTCACAATTGCTCTTCTAAGATAGATATTACAATATCAAATCAACCTCTCTCTTCCATATTACAAATGGCTTCTCAAACCTTTATTTATAGATTTCCAAATGACCTTTGGCCTTCCCCCTTTGTGACCCTTCAATCCTCATGGAAAATGGCACCAATATTAGATGACCCTTCATATTCAAGCCTTTGAAAAGTCATGTGGTGACCCTTCATGATCAAAAATGTCCTTCCATCTTTTGTCCTCATCTTGGTGACTTTCATATTCCTTAAGGTGTCTCTTCATGAGAAATTGCACCCTTACTCTTTTGTCTTCACTTGGTGACTCTTGGTATTCCCCAAGATGACTCTTCATGGGAAATGCATCCCATCCTTCTTTTGTCTTTACCCCATGGCTCTTTGACTTCTCCATGGGCCCTTCTTTTGTCTCATATGCAACCAAAAATATATTTGTTAATATTAAATAAATATTAACGCATGTTAGCCAAGATATATTTATTACAAACAATATTAAATGTAATGGAGCCTTTATCACCAATAATGCTAAACCTTTGACATTAATGACAATATTTTCAACAATCTCCCCCTTTGTCATTGATGGCAACCTCAATCCTAAAATTGTCACATTCTATCACCTGCACATCCTGTCATCTAAAAACATACAGTAACTCCCCCTTATTGTAGCAACCTGTATCTATTCTCTGTACCTATTTTTTGCACCTGTACTTGTACCTATTATTCTCCCCCTTTGACATCAATGGCAAAGGGCCTACTTAGAGCTAACACTTAGCTCCCCCTCACTTGATGCTGAAAATCAATGGCAGGAAGTAATAGAAATTACTCCCAACTCCTCTCACTAATCTTTGAATGTGTCTTTTGATTATGCCTTTGAGAAGATATCTGATAATGTATATAAATATTTACCTATCCTTTGAGAATCTACAATCAACTCATTTGAAAATTTTCTTCTAACCTCACAACCTTTTGCATGAAACTTTAATGAATATCCCTGATCACATATTTGACTAACACTCAATAGATTATGCTTAATACCTTTTTCATACAAAACATTCTTAGTCTTGGTTCTAATAATATCCAAACTTAAAATAACTTTTTTGGCTATCATGGCAGTGGTTTTATCTTCAAATTTCACTATGCCACCATTGATCTTCTTTACTCTTATCTCCTGTCATATGCCTCGAACATCCACTATCAACAAACCATGGCTGATCTTTATTTCTTACATGCAATGCTATTTTCACCAACATAGAATCTTCAAGTTGTTTCTTCTGCCATGAACATGTTTGAACCTTATTCCTGATGAATGGATATTTGAAACTCTGATCCTCCTTGATTGAATCTACATGAGTATCCTTTTCCTTATTTCTAAAAATGTTAGCTCTTTTTCAACATTCTAATTTATTGTGACCATAATCATTTGAAACACTTTAAAATTTTTAAACACTGCATATGCAAGAATCATTCTAATAGCCTCAAACCTTAACACCGGTGCAAAATTTTCTTCAAAAATTTATTTACTCAAAAGATATATAAATTAATATATCAACTCAAATTCTTTTCATGCAACATAGCCAAGACCCAATAGCATCCACCATGCTTCAATTTTTCTTAAAAGTGTCTCCTTGAAGCCTAGAAGAGACACCCCACACAATAGGGTTCTAGAAATAAATCTCAGGAGATTCCCACATCTCCTTTGTTTCTTCCTTGATCTTCTTATGTTTTTCTTTTAGAATCCATTTAAGCATGTCTAACCTTTTTGACTTACTAACCTTATCATTTATGATGTTTTTCTTTTTCTCAACTTTTGAAACTATCTTATCTGATTCTTTATCTACTATAACAAGTAATTCATTTTCATTCTTAAACTCAACCTAATCAACCTTTAATATTTTAGGTCTCCAAACCTTAATTTAACTCTTCTCATATCTTTTAGTGGCTATGTAACCTTTGACATACTTTGAAGATCTCTTTACTTGTTTTGGACATAATTTAGCAATATGGCCAACCTTATGACAACAAAAGCAAACAATATTTCTCATACCTTTTTCTTGAATGTGAATGAGATCTCCCTTTGAATAATTTCTTCTCCTCATACAATCTCTTGCCCTATGACCAACATGATGACAAACAAAACAACGGCCATGAAAAGAATTTGAAAACTTGAAAGCATTGGGCTGCATGATTAGCTTCTTTGATTTGCCTTCAAAACCTGCATCCTTCTTTCCTTGGACTGATATTTCATGATATTTTTCAACCTTGATTATAAGCTTCTCATGATTATCCTTTAAAGAGCCTAACTTAACCTTCAACTGATTACACTCTTCTTCTTTTGATGTTAAAATTAAATTTGCAACTTCTAACTGATTCTTAAAATCTTGAATAAATATCTTATTTTCTTTTACTTCTATAGCCAAATTAGAATCCAAGATACACACCTTTTCCTTAAGAGCCTCAACCACAGATTTAAACTCTTGATTCTCCTTCTTTAGCTGCTTGGCCATCTTATGCTTTTCTTTGATCTACCTTCAGGCTGTAAAACTTTTCAAAAAGGAACCTGCTCTGATACCAATTGTTAAGCACATAATATACTAAGAGGGGGGGATGAATTAGTATATCATATATCTTATAAAACTTTCCCTTTATCAAATTCCAATTAATCAAACATTCAAGATATGCAATAAAACTCAAACAATAAACATCACACAAGATAGAGAGAGACACACTAGATATAACGTGGAAACCCAATGTGGAAAAAACTACGGAGAACAATCTCAAGTATATTCATGAGAAACAACTCACATGAGTACCATACCCCTTTACCGAGTACCAAACCAGCTACAATTCATAAGCACCAATCCACAGGAGCTTCAAAGCCCTTTGCCGAGCACCAACCCAACAACTATTCATGAGCACCAACCCATAAGAGCACCAACCCCTTTGCCGAGCACCAACCCAGCAACAATTCATGAGCACCAACCCACAGGAGCACTAACCCCTTTATGTATACCACACACCTATCTCTCAATGTTGCTATCTCAACAAATGATAGATCAATACAACATCTCTTTCCTCTCTCTCACTTTTGCTCTTCTAATCTAGATATAACAAATACAAATCATATTCATCTCTCACAATTGCTCTTCTAAGCTAGATATTACAATATAAAATCAACCTCTCTCTTCCATATTACAAATGGCTTCTCAAGCCTTTATTTATAGCTTTCCAAATGACCTTTGACCTTCCCCCTTTGTGACCCTTCAATCCTCATGGAAAATGGCACCAATCTTGGATGACCCTTCATATTCAAGCATTTGAAAAGTCATGTAGTGACCCTTCATGATCAAAAACGTCCTTCCATCTTTTGTCCTCATCTTGGTGACTTTTCGTATTCCTCAAGGTGTCCCTTCATGAGAAACTACACCCTTACTCTTTTGTCTTCACTTGGTGACTCTTGGTATTCCCCAAGATGACTCTTCATGGGAAAAGGCATCCCATCCTTCTTTTGTCTTTACCCCATGGCTCTTTGACTTCTCCATGGGCCCTTCTTTTGTCTCATATGCAACCAAAAATATATTCATTAATATTAAATAAATATTAACTCATATTAGCCAAGATATATTTATTACAAACAATATTAAATGTAATGGGGCCTTTATCACTAATAATGCTAAACCTTTGACATCAATGACAATATTTCCAACATGTGCTGCACTTCATACTAATGTGTTAATTTGTCCTAAATTAGTAGGAGAAACAATGAAAGACTTTATGCTTTCATGGGTTTCTTGCAGATCTAGTTACTACCCAGGAAGAATTCTTGCTATTTATTGAACATCATTTCTGAAAGAAGAAAAATTCCTTCAGTAATTACATAAGAAATCTCGTTTATTTTGTGAACATCATCTATAAAAAAAGAGATATAGATGGTATGATTTCACCCTTGAGTCTATTTTCAGTTTATATTAATATATTATAGTTTATAGGGAACCTCCCCTTGCTGAGATGAGATATTTATCTCATTATGCTATGGTAACCACACCCATTTTTCTATATAAATATCATTGTGCTATAGTTGATATACCCATTTTGACATTAGTTAGTTAATGAAAAAATATTCACCCAATAGTTTTTGGTGATTCCACTAGGGATGAATTCGTCATTTGAAGCCTCAAGCTTCAAATTGAAGCATTTCCAATTCTTTTCCATTCCACACTCTGGTAGATCCATGGTATACACAAAGATAGAGAGCTCAAGGTATTGTCTATCTTGTGTTTGAGTTTTTGTAGCAAAATAATTTTGACCTTTCTCCTCCACAATATCGCCTGTAGTGAACCATGAGTTTTTCTCCTATAGACGTTAGGTCCCCAATACTAGGCAAAGCTTCTCTTTCTTCTATTAGCAGAGCTTTGTCTATACATACCCTATAGAGGTTCGTTATCCCTCCTTTCAATCATCATATCATGGAAGCCCAAGGCCCTTGGGGTAACACTTTTGGCCCTTGGGGTAAAACTTTTGGCCCTCTGAATCTAACCCCACCTTTACATAAACTACCCCATAGTTCAAGAAATTTTTTTCCCAAGTTATATGGTGATGGGAGAGTTCATCTTGATGAGAATATTGTAGCTTTATACATAGCTTGTGGTGTGATAGGAGTTGAATTTGAAGATATAGCGGTCATATTATTTGTGGGAACATTGTAAGGTGCTGCCACAGACTGGTTTTATCATCTGTAAGCACAAATAGTAACTGACTGTAATACTCTCAAGGCTAAAATTTAGGCTAGGTTCAAACCCATAGAAGATGCACATGCCCTATTAGCCTAGCTTACACAAATGAATAAGGAGCCTCATGAACCCATGTGAGACTTCATTTCTAAATTTGACAAGCTGAGGAATAGGATTCCTACAATTGCTCAGCTGATGCTAGAAAATATTAAGTGCTTCTTCATCAATTCTTAGCTTCATTAAGTAAGTTTCCTGTTGAGGTGGGCTGGCCACATAGATCTTATTGCAGCTCAAATTTTGGAAATTGAGGTTGAAGATTATCTTATCTTAGCAAGAAAGATAAGAAAAGATCCTAATAGAAATAAATTTTCTTCATCTTCTAAAAATTTCTCTACAGGTATCACTGATCTTATGGTGCAAAAGCTAGTAAATAAATTGCTAGCTCTAAAAAAGAAAATGGCACAAGGGATGTCTGCCCCTCTTTCTTATTAGGATATTCCAAGGAGGACTTTTCCCAACCAATCATATCAAGGTAATGCTGCTAGAAATCAAGGGCAACCAAATCATCTTCCTCCCCCATAGGGGAAGCTTGCCATTGCAGCAACACCGACTAACTTAGCAGTTGGTTATCATGAAGTTAAACATGATTTCTCTTTCCAACTTGAGTTAGACCAAGAAGATGACATTGATCTCTTTGTAGAAGGTGAATAAGAATTAGCTAGTGACTCCAACATTGGTTTCCTAAATTACCAGGATGAAACTAGAAGTAAGAGAGAAATGTTTGATGGATCATACTCTATTTTTACTAGGTCTTAAAACTAGTCAACTCAATAAGATAATAAGGGAAAATTAGGAGAATTTCAACTAATAATTTCAATTTCTAAATAGAGGACTGCACTGCCTTTCCAATCAAAAGACCCAATGATCAATAAGAAAGTAAGTACCTCAAACAACCCTATACCTTTTGCTTCAATTTCTCAGACTAGTACCACACCTAACCAAACCCAAAATGATGGAATTTCTTCCTATGTTCCTATTTCTTTTCAATCATTTGATATAATTTACCACACTAGGAAGACCGAGATCTAAATTTCTAAGTTTGAATACTTACACGCCAACCCTGAGTAGTTGGATAGGCTAGTTGAATGCATCAAAAGCAAAATCGTCCCTGCAAGACAAAATGTTTCAAAGTTGACTCATGATCTCCCAAAGAATAAATCCACCTAAAATAATCTTGTCATTACTCCTCTTGTTGCCCCTGGGAAAATATAACCTTTTTATGTTTGCCTTTTGATTAATGGTTATAAGTTGTGCAACTGTATAATAGACTCTGGAGCATCTGACAATGTTATGCCTGCCATGGTAGTAGAATCTCTCAATCTTACCTTAACTAAAATTTTTGGGAGATGTTTCTCCATGGAAAACAAGCAAGTGACACTTTTCCATTAGATCAAAGATGCCCAATTTGCATTCATGGCCTTCTCAGAAAAAAAGATTAAAATGACAGTCTTGGTGGCTGACATTCCAGCTTCCTGTGGCATTCTGGTTGGACAAAATTTTTGCAAGGATATTGGTGAAGAATTGAACATGGACCAATCTGAGGAAAAGATACCTATTAAGAGCATCATGCAAAGGCTACTTCCTGAGAAGGAGTCAAAATATATTGTCACCTAAACATCAGCCCTTGAAGCTCACATTTTTTTTGAATCATTAGGAATGGGTAACTATTTTCTATCCACAGAAGATGTTTCTATTTCATCAGATGAAAATTTTGTAAGTGACAATCCAAAAAATTTAGATAAGACATCAAAAGAATTGGTACAACACTATTTAGATAAAAAATGATATTCCCTCTCAAATGGAGAGAAGTCTGAAAGGAAATTAGATCTTAATGATGTCTGGATTCTAGAATTTGATGGCAGCAATTCTTCTACTAGTTCTAGAGCTAGAATTGTTTTGATATCTCTGTAAGGAGATATTTTCCCCTATTCATATAAGTTGTAGTTCATAAATACCAACAACACCACTGAGTATGAATCTTTTTTGCTCAGATTGAAAGATGCTCAAGCTAAATATGTTAAAGTTCTTCACGCTCGAGGAGATACTGAACTGGTGGTTTATCAGGTGATGAATATGTATCAAACTAAGAATAAAAGATTGTGACATTATTGCAATTTGGTGTGGGACTACCTTGAAAGTTTTGAGGCTTTTAGTATTTATGCAGTGCCTAGAGAATTCAATGATCAAGCCGATTCCTTGGTTGTCTCTACAAATCTAATGGTTCCTCACAAAGATTTTAAAGGGAACAAGTACACTATGAGTTGGTCTTTTGACCAAGTGTACCTGATAATGCCAACCATTGGTAGGTGTTTAATGGTGATAACTAAATCATTAATTTTATATAATAGATGGATAGCTTTGAGGAGCTTTATTTTGAAGGTAGTGAATCTCCATCATGAGAATTAGCCCCTAAAACAAATTTAAAAATTGGTGAAGAGTTCCTTCAGCTCAAAGGGAATAAAATTCCCAAAGGGTTAGTTTATCTTGAGAAGTTATTCGATAAGCATGATAGGTTTATCAAGAAGTAACAAATGGATTTGAGTTCCTCCAAAGATTTTGATCAAATAAATTTGAGTATAAAAGAAAATCCCAAAATGGTCAACGTTGAGAATTATTGCACTCCTAATAAAAAACTCAAATTCATTACTCTGCTTTGCCATTACATTAATGTTTTGGTATACTCTTATGATGATCTAAAATCTCTTAAGCCTAAATAAATTTGACACAAAATTCCTCTCAAGGTTGGGTCATTGCCTCACAAGTAGAAACAAAGGTAGTACAACCTTAAGATATCAGGTACTATTCTTTCTCAGATCCAAAAAATGTTAAATGTGAGGATAATTTTTCTAATCCATCATTCCACTTAGATTGCAAACATAGTCCCTATGAGAAAAAAGAATGTATAAATTCACCTCTATGTTGATTTCAAAAATCTAAATCAATCCTCTTTAAAAGACAACTACCCCCTGCCCATCATGGATCAGCTACTACAAATAGTGACTGGCTCAGAGATGTTATCAATGTTAGATGGTTTTTTGGGATATAATCAAGTGGAAGTTGGTGAAGCAGACCAACATAAGACTACTTTCACTACACCTTGGGGCACCTTTGCATATCATAGAATGACTTTTGGTTTCATCAATGCTGGTACCACCTTCTAGAGAGTGATAGATCTTTCCTTTAAAAATGAAATAGGGAAGTTCATTATGGTATATCTTAATGACTTGACTGTCTTTTCCAAACATCATCCTGAGCATGTGCATCATTTACAACAAGTGCTGGAATGATGTTGACAAAATGAAATTTCTCTCAATTCTAAGAAATTAGTTTTTAGGGTTATAAAAGGGAAACTTCTCAGTCACACTGTATCTTGAGAAGGCATAAAGATTGACCTAGAAAGAGTCAAATCAATCCAAGAGCTTTCTCTTCTTGATAGTAAGACTGTAGTCCATTATTTCTTTGGAAAGGTGAATTTTCTATGAAGGTTCATCCCTGAATTCACAGAAAAGACTCACCACATTATCAACATGATGAAGGGTAATTCTACTTTTTACTAGACTGAAGAAGGTAAGTCAGCATTTCAAGAGATCAAGGAAGCTATCACCCATGCCCCAATCCTAGTTTGTCCAAATTATACCAAAGACTTTGTAATATATATCAATGCTTCTAAACACATGCTTTTAGCCATTTTGGTTTAGTAAAACAAAGAAGATGTGGATTCCCCCATATCTTTCATGAGTTATCCTCTCAAAGTGCATGAGATAAAATATTCAAACATGGAGAAGCATGCTTATGTTGTGGTTAAGGCAGTAAAACACTTCTATTTTACTTCTTAAACTCACACACTATTGTTATAGTTCTTAATACAATAGTAAAGTCCATTCTAACTCAACAAAAGTTTAGAACTAAAATGGGCAATTAGATTTCTAAAATCTAGGAGTTTGATCTTATTATCAAACCTATGAAGCTTGTGCGAGGAAGAGGTCTCTACCAATTAATTATTGATAACATACCAGAGAAAGTAGGGCATGAAGAAATAGAGGTTAAAAACATGCCTATAGTTCTCTTTGTCACTACTATGAATGAGTGGTATTCCAATATCACTCATTTCCTTACTTATGGTGAGTGTCTTACCCACATGTCTTGTAAATAAAAGAAAATTATTAAGTTGAAAATTGTTAACTATGTTTTGTGGGACAATGGTTTGTACAAGAGGAGCCTTGATGGGGTATTTATTCGTTGCATGGATAAAGTGCAAAAGAACAAAATTTTGGAGTCTTTCCATAATTTGTATTGTGGAGGACATTTTTTTGCACCTATGACTACCCATAATATTCTATGAGCTAGGTACTATTGGCCTACTCTATTTCAAGATTCATATACTTGGGTGTGTAGATGCGAGATGTGTCAACTATTTGTTGGGAAACCCAAGTTGGCCATGTTACCTCTCAAGCTGGTGGTGATCAAAGAGCCATTTCAATAATGGGGTATTCATTTCATTGGCACTGTAAACCCATCCTCGAGTGCTAGACATGACTATGTTCTCACAGCCACAAACTATTTTACCAAGTGGGTGGAAGCCATTCCAGTCAAGCATGTTACTTCAAAAGTGGTATGTAATTTCCTCGAGGAAAATATTATTTCCTAGTTTGGAGTCCCAACAAAGATTGTAACAAATAATGTAGCTTGTTTTTCTTCTCATAAGGTTACCCAGTTCTGCTATTATTATGGGATTATCCTCTCCCACTCTTCTGACTATTATCTGTAAGGAAATGGTCAAGCAAAATCAAGCAACAAGAAATTGGTGACCATTATTAGGAAGCTGGTAGATGAAAATCAGAGAACCTAGCATAAAGCATTATTTGATGCTTTATGGGTAGACATGATTACACCCAAAAGAGTGATAGGTATGTCACCATTTCAACTTCTGTATGGTTTGAATGCAGAGATACCAATCACCCTGGAACTACCAACACTGAAGTTGGCAAAGGTAGTCAGAGATCAAACATTTGAAGATTCTATTGGCAAGAGGATCATGTGCTTGACTGAACTAAATGAGAAGTGAACTATGGTGGTAGACCGTATTGTTGCACATCAATGTCTAGTAAAGAAACTCTTCAACCAGAAAGTAAGGATTTGTGATTTTTATATTAGAGATCAAGTCTTGTATGAGACAAGAGGAGAACCAAAAGGAATGCATGGAAAATTGGATTCCTTATGGAGAGGTCCATTTTCCATTTATCGATTAAATGGTGAAAATAGTTTCTTGCTAAAATATCAAGATGGAATGCCATTTTCACTACCTCATAGTGGGAAGCATCTGAAGCACTTCAATCCTTGAAGTATCAGATAAGTCTAGTTGTACATTTGTATAGTCTTTGTTTGTTTTGTGTTGTTTATTTAGTTTTTAGCATCTTTCTCTTTTTGGATGGCATGACTACATAGCCCAATGGCATAGATGAAAGCACTTAGAGTCTAGATTCTACTCCCTTCGATTGTTTTAAAATACAATCAATGGAAGTTCCCAAACTGGAGCCAGCTGTTGTTCCCAAAATATGTCACTTGTTTTTATGGATAACATGTCAACCATTTCAATCTTACAAGCCAAAATGGTCTCTTTCTTTCTCAAGATGTATTAAATAGTCAAGTTATTCAATTACACAAGCCTTTTTAGCTAAGGAAATTACATGTTTGAAAGGCAAGCTTTCACAAAAAAAAATCTCAAAACACTTAAGGCATTTCCTAAAAAATTGTAAGGATGGTTCAATGCCAAGGTTTAATCAAAAAAGGTTTAACATTGGGGTTCAATTATATGGAATGAACCATTAAACCATTGAACTCTACCTCTGAAAGGTTTAAAGGTTCAAAGAGTTCAAGGTTTGAAAGGTTCAAGCAGAAGGTTTGAGCGAATGGTTCAAGCAGAAGATTCTAGAAAAATGTTCAAGTGAATGGTGTAAACAATTGGTTCAATGACACCTTGAACTCATAAAGAAGACTAAGTGAACACAGTTCTTTATAAAACATTAAACCGCTAAATTGTTGAACCGTTGAACTTTGAACCATTGAACCTTAAACCATTAAACTCTAAAAAGTTCAAAGGGTTCAAGGTTCAAAATGGTTCAAAGAGACCAGTGACACCCTCATAGATGTCAAATTTAGGGTAATGAAATAACCATTAATTTTCAAATAATGCAGACCTGAGAACAAACTCAGTGACTAGCCAAGGAAGGAGTCGAAGAAGCCAGCAGAAGGTGAGAAGATAGCCCTGCGAGCTCATATCACTAAGAAGAGAAAATGTAGCAAGGAAAGAGGGAATGCCATAGAGAATCTAGAAACATCTATAGAAGAGTTATTATAGTAGGTGGAGCAGTCTACCAGATGGACCTTAGAGAGCACAAGCATTTAATGGTGTGGCCTACTTTTCTTCATTGAGTAAAGGTGAATGGATAGCTATGTAAACATCATAAAGAAGACCAAGCAACCCATGCTTTAGAGGAGACATTTGAGATGATTTAGAATGCCAAAAGTTAAGGTTAATGACCTGTTCTAGCATGGCCCATTCATAGAATTTCTAATGCATTCAATGCAGCATGGGCCATTTCATGAAAACAAGTGCCCAAGTATTTCTTTAGATGCTATATATTGTAATATCTCAGTTTGTAGAAAAGGAGATTTCTCTATTATTAGAAGTGAAACTCTACCCAAATCGAAAGGCATTCCTGAGACTTTGAGCTCAGACTGTTAATCATATTTTATCAAGTGAATGAAAAAGCAAGTAACCTTTCAGACTTTATGTTGAAATAGCTTGTGTTATCTAAGAAATCATTCTTATGTATTTTTCCTAAATATAGTCTTGTCCATTTAATCAAATAAGTAGAACAAGTTGAAATAATCTGAAAGATGTCTTAAAGTCGACTGTGGGAGACTTTGTGCTGCCATAATTGTCTTTAGTCTATGGATTTTATGTTTTAGGATATTGGAGAGACTTTGAGCTCCCCTTATCCTTCACAATCTTTTACTCTATTGTAGTTTTTGGTGGAGAATTTATGCTGCACTTCATACTACTGTGTTACTTTATTCTAAATCAGTAGGAGAAACAATGAAAGACTTTGTGCTTTCATAGGTTTTTTGTAGATCCAGTTACTACCCAAGAAGAATTCCTGCTATTTGCTAAACATCATTTCTAAAAGAAGAGAAATTCCTTCAGTAATTACACAAGAATTCTCCTTTATTTTGTGAACATCATCTCTAAAAAGAGAGAGATGGATGGTATGATTTTACCCCTAAGTCTATTTTCAGTTTATATTAGCATATTATAGTTTATAGGGAACCTCCTCTTGCTGAGAGGAGAGATTTATCTCATTATGTTGTGGTAACCACCACACCCATTTTACCATATAAATCTCATTGTGATTTGGTTTATATACCTATTTTTCCATCAATTAGTTGATGATAAAATATTCACTTAACAATTATATCTCAATTTTTCATGCATTTTTTCTAGATAGAGGATCTAAGTTTTATAAATAATCATTAAGACTGAAAGGTAATCTAAACCCTCATAAAACCCTGACTATGACCTGATGTTGAAGATCATGTTAAAAAGAGATAAAAACAATTTGATATGATCAAAATAGTGGTTGGATTTTGAATTCAAATCTCCTAGGCATCTCTAGGTGTGATCAGTTTCTTAGGTGAGTGAGAAAACCATACAAAGTAGTGCTTATATTTTAAATATTTGTTATAATAGACATCATTGACCAAGTCAAAGTTACTAAGTGAAATGAAGATAAAAGTGTGAGACTTGTAGTTGATGTTCATGAAGTTTTATAGATAGGTTCCAGATCTTAGATGTGTAAAGTTAGTGATCAAAGTTAACTAGTTACTAAATAAACTTTGTGGTGTAGACTGTGAGGAAATCAGATAAAAGAGAGAAGATGTTTCTTGATGAGTTTTCATATAAAAGTGATGCATTGAAATGAAATTTGATGTTTTTTGGGTCTTGAATGATCTATCTATGATTTACAAAATCTTGGAAGTCAATGTAAGTGGTTGAATCATTGAATCCAAAATGGCTTATTTGGATAAGTAGAGTCAATGAGAAAGAAGGTCAAAAGATTGGTTTGTAAGACCAATAGTTCTCATTAGATCTCAAGATATAATTGATTAAGGATGATATAAATATGTTTTAAGATACTGTATATGCATTAAAAGACCTTAAATATATTTAATCATGTTTTAGATGTTCATGTTTCCTTAATTGTGTTTTGGAGTAAGTTGGTAGTTAGTTCTAAGTGAACAACTTATAAAAGTGTGTTTTAGCCTATTTACCTTGAGTTGAAGCATCAAATAAAGTTTGTGATAATCCTAAGGTCATGTGGATTATATATATATATATATATATATATATATATATATATATATATATATATAGTTTATTTCCATGGTTGTTTTTATAAATTAAGTATATGCCTTAGTTGTTCAAGATAGAGTTTTTGTATATGCATAGACCTTCTATAAGCAGTGTTTTTAGTAAGGGTTCAAGTGGTAGTTGGACATAAAAGGTGTTTTAGACCTAAATAAAAGTTTGATAAGGGATATTGGAATGGATTATTATTTTTTCTTGCCATGTGAGGTTTTTGGATAAGATTCGATAAGGATCAAATGGTAATGTGTTGTTAAGAAGGCCTATTAGGTCTCCATAAGCCTATAAGAAGAATAAGGGCTAACTAATGTATGGCCAACCTATTATAGTGACTGATTAATCACTAAGGCATGTTATTATAATATAATTTAACCTATTCATGGATAACCTAATTTATTTGAATATATAATCTAACTAGAAGGATATGATCAAATGACTTGAATAAAATCAAGGCAGTTAGGCCTATTTTGGCATGCTTAAAAGTAGTGAAGGGGGATGTAAATAATGTGCTAAGAGAAAAAGAGTAGAACAACATAAGAAAATGACATAGATAATCTATGATTATAAATAGGTCATTTATACCAGCATAGATATCATAGATATCTAATAAAAATTATATAAGAGAGGATCAAGGTCAGAAGACCTAATCAAGGCATGAGAAGGGATGGTTGAACAAAGAGGGTTGAAGATAAATTTGAGAGGGATGAAGAGAGTGAAGAGTTGAAAGAGTAGATAATATTTTCTTTTAGTAGAAACAATATTTCTGAAGGTGATCAAATAATTAGGTGGTTGAGTTAGTGCTAAGTCATTTAGGGGGTTGGAACCTCCTTACAAGTTAGAGCTTGCTAAAGCCAAGTGAGTTCTTGGTAAATTAGGGGTTGGTGATCCTTGCTAAGTTAGTTCTTAGATAATGACTTTCAAGTTGGTTCTTGATAGATTGGGGTTGGTTCTCTAAGTTAAGTGGGTGTTTAATTGAACATTGATGTTTGTCTTATAGGACTATAGTTCATTTGCTTCATTAGTGGGTTTATTACCGAAGAGGGTTTACCATGTATATGTTGTGTTCATGTGTTTCATGATCTTATGTTTTGTTGTTTATTATTGTCAAGTTTTAAATTCATGCTAATATGGTTCATACATAGTTAAGTGGAATTGATTGAAAAGTTTTGAAGATTGATTGACCCCCCTCTCAGTCATCTTGTTTCTAATTAATTTATTCTTTTTTGTCTTCAATATAAGCTTTAGGTTCTTCATATGAGACCCTCACATATTCCTTGTCTTTCATTCACATGCTACTACTCATGCTTTTTATCTACATTCAGTTACTTAAGGTCCATTAACACCTTATCTCCTTTGGTTTCTTCAAAATGTAATGCCTCATCTTGGGTAATATATTCATATATTTATGTACTTGTAATCACACACTCAAAGAAATTATTAGATTTAAAACATTGAGGCCTTATTTACTCTTTAACTTCCTTCTTGGATGGATTTTATAGAATCTTTATTAGTCTTCTCCATTTTTGGCTTCTTGCTATCTTTTTCTTCTCTCTATGATTTTATTGAGTGGCCACTTCACTTTTTTCCTCAAGGTCCAACCATACCATTGGTTTTATTCTTATATAATGTTCTCCACCATAATCCCCATCTTCTCTATCCTTTTATTTAACTCTCTCATTTATTATTCATCAACCAACCCTTTTATCTTTGGGTTGTTCTTAATTTCTTTGTGGCATTCTACCTCAACGAAGTCCTTCATTATCTTTTCTAAACCTCTTATCTCTTTATTTGAGATTCAATGTGATCTACCTCTTATTTTCTGTCTTAGTCTAGGTCTCAATGTGCCTTTTATTCTTCAGCAAGTCTATTTCACCTTGCTCTTTTCTTGATGTCTCACCTATGCCTCTTTCTTTTCTTTCCTAGTCTTTTGATATCTCAAGTCCTTCACCTTGAACTATTTTTTCTTGATATTATTTCTACTCCTATAAATTTATCAATCCTTAATGGGATATATGATCCTCACATGTTACTTAGCCTCTTATTTCAACTTGCATTCATGCAACCTGATCATATTTTATCTATAATTTTGACCTTTAAATTTCCCAAGAGATTTTACTAAGATTTGATATCCCTTGATGCAAGTAAACCTCCCAATATACTAAATTTTTTATGTCTAATTTAAACACACACACAATGAATTCAAACTCAAAATGATGAAAATATGTTCTCTAATCCATATCTGCATGTGCTTGAGCTCCTCTATTAGATTTATAACCTTCATAGACTAATATTTCTCTTTTATTGCATAACATGTGATCTTTCTCAAACCTAAATGAGATTTTAAAATTCAAACTTAGACTCTTTCTTATCTCTACTTATGTATCTTCCAATACCTCTACTCTTTTAACCTAAGTTTACTCTCTTACACTCACTAGACTTATTGACAAGGACTAACTTGCTTTTACAAGGGTTCATAAACCTCTACACCTTCTTATTGGTCAATAAATAATTATTTATCTAATCATATAATTATTTGTCTCTTTTGATATGATTCTCCTCTTTTTTTACTACTCATTTTCTCCATTATGCATAATATTATTAATTGGATTTGTACCCTTTGAGGAGATGCAAATCTCTCCTCAACAAAGTGGCATAATGGAATTACCTCTAGGCTTACGGACAACCTAAGGAATATGGTGAATATATAGATAGGGATAGTTCCCTTAATATACCATGATGAGTGTCATTTAACTCCTCATTTAATCATTATTCAATTGATGTCTTATCAACCAGGGCTGGTGTCCAAAGCTGTTTGCAGTAAGATATGGGATGGTAGATCTAGAAGGCTACTTATGAGGGTGTTTGATTATCCTATTCTAACTTTTACCAAAGAAATAAATGTGTCCTAAACTACGTGATTCACTCTTTTGATGAAAAGGAAAAAAATAAATCAATCCACTCTTTTTCTGAAAGTAAAAATCACACTCCCATTTACGCTTGAATGGAAAGTAAATTCACACTCCTATTTAACAAAAGGAAATTTGTTTCACACGTCTGATGTAAAATAAAGCATACTTTTATTAGAAAGGAAATGATTTTAGAATAAGAAAATAATTTTAAAACTATGAATTTATTTTGATGTTTTTATGAATAAATGTAAAAATTAACAAGATTCTAATTAATTATGACAATGAGTTAATAAAACATAACATAAATACCATACATAGTTCTTGGTTCCAAGGAGAGTGGGCCCTTGCTCCTCTCAGACTCAGGAACAAAGATTAATCAATACTAGAATCTGAAGTATTAATTCATAAAATTGAAATGATTACAATATGACTAAAACCTGTAATATGCTCATACAAATTTTCCTCTATTATTTGCTCTCTATCTTTTCTAATTCTTTCAATGATGAAAGTATTACATTTTATACTAATATAATCAACTCAAAATAAGATGCAAAGGAATAGGATTCCTTAGTCGATCCATTCATCCAAAGATAGGAGATTGGATTTCTAAGAGATCTAATTATTCTGATGAAATAGATATCCTATCCTATAATAGTCCTAAGATCCAAATACATATACAACTTTATCAAAATTAAATCCTACAAAATAATAGGAGGTTATTTTCCTTATTTCATCATAGATGAAATGATTATTTCTTATCCTATCTAGCCACCGGCGTCCCTATTTGTAGCTTCATCCTTACAAAATTCTTGGAATTGACCCTGTAGAGTCGGGAGGAATAAACCTACAGAGTATGTAGAAACAAGCCTATGTACTCCATAGAAATGAGCCTATAGAGTCCATAGAAACAAGCCTAAAGAGTTCATAGAAATAAACCTGTAGATTCCATATAAATAAGCATGTAGATTCCATAGAAACAAGCTTGTAGAGTCCATAGAAATAAGCCTGCATAGTCTATAGAAGTAAGCATACAAAGTCCATAGTTCTGCTGGATGGAGATCAAAATTGCATGTTCACTATACATCATTTGTGTCTTTTTATTGAGCATTATTTACAAAAAAAATCACTAAAAATGCTATGTATTATACATTAATGACAAAGTAAAGGTTTAGTCTTTTGGTTCAATATAAACAAGACAAATATTTATTTTTCATATAATAGCTATCTAACAATCTAAGATTTGCATAAGATAATATCCTTCAAGAGATGAATTAAGGGAAATAACATGTCAATAATGAGCCATATTTTGATCTCATCATCTCCCCCAAGCTTTACCTTTTACAAGTCCCATTATAAACATTTATTGGAATTTATAGCTCTAGCTTCTACTTTCCACACTGTGACTCAAATCATATTCATCAAATTCATATGTTATATGATTATTTGAATTTCTTGTAAATCCCTAATGTGATTGAATCATTTTTTTCCATATATTGAATTGCTCCTTTGATTGTGGATCCTAATTCTACCATCTTGGAATAGGTATGATCAGTAAAGGGGGTCTATATTTCATGCCAATCCATTTTTGCTCTCCCCCAGAGTTTATTACCTCTATTAAGATTTTAAAAATTTAGGACGCTCTCCTCATACTCCATCTTAATTTATTTAGAGACATGACCTCTCATCTTTTAAGAGGCACTAAAATTTGGTCCTATCTATTTACACTTGCAGCCACCACTGAATCAAAACTCTATCTTGAAAACAAATCAAAATAAATAGAAAAATCATATAAAGCCTATAAATAATGAATTTTAACTTCATCATCTAACTACATAGTTAAAATTCTCTTTGATCATTTTGGAAATAGGAAAGGCTAGTCTAACACACAATCTTGTAGTCTTAACATGATTTGTATAGTCCTCAAATCTGATTTTCCATGCTATTTGATTTTTGAATACAGAATGTAATGACATCCATTAAACTTCTCTTACATTAAGGTTTATCAACAATTTATTGTGTTCATGGTCTCCTATAATCAAATTATGTAAATAAAATTCACAAAGTAAATCCTACTGATTAGGTTCAACACTATAGAAAATTTCCAAAAATGTTGTTGGCTGAAAATTTCCAAAAAAAATTATATGCAGGAGAAGGATTCCTACATGCCAAAAGAGATTCCCATAATTTTCATGCATCCTATAAATTTTATTCTAAATCTTGGACTTTAGCTTCTAATTCTTTCTTTTCATTTTCTAAGATTTTTTTAAGAAGTTGCATCTTTATTTTTTTGTTTAAGTATAGAATATTCTTCTTTAATTTGATGTAGTATTTGCAAAGGAGGAATACCTGGATCACTTGTTTGACAACCATGGTCAAAAAATACCTTAGGAGGAGAAGGTGCAACATCAAGTGCTTTAGAAGAGTTTACCAAACTTTGCAATCTCCTATTTTCCTTCTTCAAATTTTCTACATATATCCAAAGATCTATTTATCACTTTCATGTTCCTTTATTGTTTCCTCCAATCTGTGAACTTCTGCTACATGATCAACATATGTTGTATCTAATTTTTACACCAATAATGAGTTGAAATGATCCTTGTTCTATAATTGATTGATCAAGTTAGCAATGTCAGCTATTTATTGTTGTTCAAGAGCTTGAGCTTGAGAAATTTGCAAAGTTAACTACATAATAGGATCATTTAGATTAGATGATTCACATTTCTCATTGGTACATATAGTTTTCCTTTTATCCATTGTAGTTTCAACTGGAATAGGTGGTTGTTACACCATACTTGATTCCTCTACCATGTGTGTCTCTTCCTCTGGATTTGGCTCCTCCATTATGATTAGAGAGTTCTTTTTAGAAGGAATTTCTTCAATATCTATAAGTGTAGGGGTATTTTGATGTATGGGGGAATGAGATACCATTTTGAGACTTTCCAAAATGTCTATAGCATCTTATTCATCTTCATCTATTAGAATGAGCCTTCTCCTTATTTTAGTCATTCTCTGAGCTAAACTTGGTTGGCTTTCCTTCTCAACCATCAAACCTTCTATCTTCTTAGGTTCTATAGCAACCTTTCATCTCAATTTTATTTTTCCTGACAAGGGAATTGGTTGCACTACAGATTCATGAGGTTCTTGTGGAGACCTTGAAACTTCAATAATTTGAGACCTTGTGATTCTTCTTCTTCTTGAAGAAGAAGGGATTTCTATTGGGATTATAGTCTGTGATTCCTTGGTGTTTTTTTCTTAGTTGATTTAGAAGGTGGAGATGAGTGTTCCTATGGTAAATTTAGGGTTTCTTCTGTAGGCAAATTTGAAATTTATTGTGCTATACTATTCTAAAATTCCTCCTAGACCTCTTGTCCTTGCTAAAGGAAGTGATGTTGGATAATGAGATGAATAAGGCCATGATGCCTAAGAGCAGCATTAGGGGTTGTAGACATAATTTACAGAACACCATATAAGAAGGATGGGAGGTTATTTTTGTACTAAGGGTTTTGTCTCCCATACTTAAGGTGTATTAACATTTTCATGGCATCTCCCCATAAAAGATTGTGTTGCCCCTCACAAATGATATACTTGAGTACCCACTTTGCTATAGATTTCCAAGGTTTAAGAAGTGAATTTATACTAATCCCTTTTGATTTTCCCCTAGAATCTATTAGACATGAAGTCCCAGTCTGCTCATTACCATTAAAATGACTAATTAAATTACCAAATGAATTTCTTCTTGTACCTCTCATTCTCTCTTTTGGAACTTGTATAATTTGGCTTATAACTTGAGTTTTAATAAGAATAACAATGCCTTTCACAATTGAAAATTCAGGGGCGAGATTAGTGATGGATTCACTTACCATTGTTTCATCAAAACTCTGGAACTTTTCAATGAAAGGTAGCTAGCCATTGGCTCTAAACACTACCATAAAAGCTTTGTCTTTATGAAACTTTGCTACATTCTTCAGATTTGATCGCATCTTCTATCCCATTTCTATGTAGATTTACAGTCAACTCTATTCCTTTAACTCTAATTGAGGTGTAGACCAATTTTTTGTTGAAATTGGTAGGCAATAGTCACTGAGGATTGACAGGAAACAATCATGGAGTATATATAGACTAGCTTCTATTGAATTCTATAGAAATGAAATGGTTCATATGAAATACTAAAGCTGCATGAGTTTGTAGTTTGATATGATGACTTAATACAGTTAGGCACCACACATTTGTATGGAGTGTGCCAACCATTTTGTCTCATTAATACAAGTTGGGTGAAATGATGACATGTCACTTTGATAGTGATAGTGATTCATTAATTCATTTAAAACCCCTTTTTATGATGTCCCATCGTTATCATAATTGATGACTCAATTGATTATATCAAAGCTACACACTTATCCATACACTTTTGGAAGCTTAGTTGCATGATTTTTCATTATGGCATGTGTCATGTCATTCCATTTTAGAAGATTCAAATTTGGGTCATATCCATAGAATAAGTCTTAATTAAATCAAAGATAATTAGTTAACTAAACATAGATAAATAAAATATATGTCTTACTTACTTTGACCTTAGATGTATCCTTTACTCACCATGTGTCCTGCAAAAATAAGTTTGCATGGATTAGTTTATTGCATGGAGATGATCAATCATAGTGACATGATGAGATTATCTATTTTTTATTATAAATTTTATTTTTTTTCCCTTTGCCCAGCCATTGGTTTTCTAGCCAAAGCCCCTTTTGCAATGCATAGCCAGCCAACAAGCTGGTTTTTTGGCCATGCATTGTCAATAGTGTTCCTAAAAAGATTTTCACTATATATATATATATATATATATATATATTCTTTTTTTCTTTTTTTCTTTTTTTTGGATTATCAAGGAGCATGTTCTCTGGATGAAGTAGAGCTCTCCAGAACAACTACTTGATCCTTTACCTTTTTAACAAATTCTTCTTTATTGAGAGGTTTCTGATAAAGCTTCAATCTATGTCCATTGACTAACATAACTCTTCTACTATCATCAATAGGTATTAGCTTAACAAAACCATTTTCATAGACCTCCTCAATCTGATAAGGTCCCAACCACCTTGTTTGTAGTTTTCCTTTAAACTACTAAAATTTAAAATCAAACAACAATGCCCGATATCCTTTCTAAAACTTTAGTTGCTTGATTTATGAATCATGCCAAACTTTTCTTTGATGTTTTACCAATTTAGTTATTTGTAGTGATTCCATCCTCATCTCATCAATTTGATTAAGCTGTAGGAGTCTTTCTTTTTATATTTCTTCTAATTCAATTCCTACTTCTACAACTATTTTCAAAGTTTGTAATTCAAATTCAACAAAGAATAAAGGCTTCTTACCATAAACTAATTCATAAGGTGAAAATTCAATTGTTGTTTTCCAAGTAGTATTATAGGCCCAAATAACTTATGGTACCTTATCTACCCAATCTTTTCTACTAGTTAACAACCTTGGTTAAAATGGTTTCCAGTTCTTTGTTAGTGACTTCAACTTTCCCATTAGCCTGTGGATGGTATGAAGATGTTTTTCTATGCTGAGTTTGATATACTTGCATGAAGTGCTTTATCATGTTTGACATGAATTGTAGTCCTTGATCTGAGACTATCTCCCTTGGAGTACCAAATACTTTCATGATTTGGAAATATAAGAAATCAGATACCATCTCTTCTCTAGCATGAGTTAATGCTTCACTTTTGCCCACTTGGTCACATAATATGTACATACTAAGAGATATTATTTTCCTATAGAAGGAGGATCTATAGGACCTATAAAATAAATTCCCCATTTCTCAAATGGTTTTAAAACCAATTGAGAATGAGAGTGTAGAGGCATCTCTATTGAAAGAGTAGGCTCTCCAATTCTTTAACAAGTATCATAGTGTCTGACATATATTTTTACTTACTAATGAAGATGAGGCTAATAGTATCCTACTCCCAGGATTTTATGTATGGTTCTTTGAGCTGAGTAATGACCTCTTCTTGGTTCATCATGACAAGATCTGATGATATCATAAGCTTCACCATTTTTCACACACCTATGAAACACATGGTCAAGTCCAAGTTTAAATAACATTATATTAATCCATGTAAACAAGAACTTTCTTTGATTAAACATTTCTTTTCTTTTTATGAAAATTGTAGAGGAAACTTCCCTGTGGTAAGGTAATTGGCTATACCAGAAAACCATAGAGATTTTGATGAAATAGAAAATAGTTATTCATCTAGAAAGTCATCTTCCGCTGGTTCTTCTTCACATGTAGTGTTCATTCTTGACAAGAAATCAGCCATCACATTAGACTTCCCTGGTTTATCTATAATAGTAACATCAAATTCTTGTAAGAGCAACAACCATCTAGTAATCCTACCTCCCAAAATGGTTTGTTGGTAAGATATATAATAGCTAAATGGTTTGTATAAACAAATACCTTGTAACTTGTTATGTAGTGTCTGAATTTGTTAATTGCATAGACTATAGCTAGGAATTCCCTCTTAGTTGTGGTGTAATTTCTCTCAATAGGTGTCATGTTTTTGCTAATATAATATATAGCATACATGTTACCCTCTTCATCCTTTTGTCCAAGGACTACTCCTAGTGTTGTATTGGAAGCATCTGTATATATATGGAATGGCTTAGTCCAATCTGGTCCTCTCAATACTAGAGCAGTAACAAGTTTAGCTTTGATGGTCTTAAAGGCCTGCTAGCAATTATCACTCCATTTGAATGTACTATATTTTTTAAGGCAAATATAGAGGTAGCTATTTGGTTAAAATTATCTATGAAACATCTGTAGTAACTAGCATGTCCCAAAAAACTCTTAATTTATTTTTTTATTTGTGAGATTGGTAAGTTGGAGATTATTTTGACTTTCTTTGGATCTACTTGAATGCCTTTTACAGAAATATGGTGTCCCAGTACTATTCCTTCATCCATCATCAACAAACATTTCTCATGGCTCAAAGATAATTAATGTTCCTTGTTGGTTGAATATTTTGTCGATCAACGTACTGATAAACAAAATAGGTCTAATCAGCCAAAGTAGGAAGATTAGTCATCCAAATGTGTAGGTTTACCACATCAAAAGGGGACTGATCTCTCCTCTCATCAAGGGGAGGTTCCCTATATATATATATATATATATATATATATATATATAGAAAATAATACTCAGGGGTGATGCATGCGGATCAAAGGAAAAACTCAAGAGAAATGACAGACAACACTCCTCTTCTTTCAAAAGTAATATTCAAAAAACCACAAGAATACTCCTAGTAGTAACAACAAAATGTAGAAAAGGATGTAATAACTAGAAAATCAAGATGCAGCACAAAGTCTTCACCTGGATTGCTCAAGAGTAAGATACGAAGGAAAATGAGGGCACAAAGTTGCCCCAAGGTCATTTACACAGAAATGAAAAGAAAACACACTAAAGGCAATTATGGGGGTACAAAGTCTCTCCACACTTGACTCTTCAGGACACCTTCTTGACTGTTGTCACTAATTTTGCTTGTTGAATTAAAGGAATAGAAAATATATTGAAGAAAAAGACAAGAACAGTTTCTTCAACAACAAAGATATTACATCATAAAGTCTAAAAAGTCACTTGCTTTCTTATTCCAGTAACAAAATATGATCAGCAATCTGAGCTCAAAGTCTCAGTAATGCCTTACAATTTGGGTAGAGTTTCATTCTAATTGTCAAAAAAGAGATCTATTTACAATGAAAGAAAGTCCCTTATATAGCCACTTCAAGGACTCGAGAATAGTAATACATCATGATGCATTGGGAACTGTTAGGAAAATAGGCTAAAACTTTGGGGTATTTTACCCATTTGATCTTCTCAATGTAGATAAACAAGCCACACAATTGAAAGATTATAACTTTCAATGTCCCCCTGGCGGTCTGATCTTGTCTTCATCATTCCTCCTTTTCTAGTTAATTGAATCGGGTCCTGGATTCATTCGTTGTTCTGCCTTTCCTCACTTTTTGCTAGTTTTGGTCTTAAATTCTAGGAATGCATTTGGGTCTATGAATTCAAAGGATCAATGGCTATTTCATTGTCTTTAATTTGACGTTCACATGCCCGTCACTATGTTTCCAATGGCTAGTCAGCTATTTTGAATTTGATGTCTTCGGGTGTGTCACCCCTTAGTCCTCTTCTTTTGGCTTTCAGATTTATGCTTGGTAATTTTCTAGATTGGACTTGCCCTTTTGGGCCTTAAGAAATGGCCTATGTTGATCAGAATAGCCCTTTACTTTGGCCATCGAGAGTCCCTTGCAAGGGTACTTGCCCTTTGGGGTCCTTCGATAACCCTTTCCTTGGCAGTTCCTGTGGACAAATCCCCGAGATTTCTCCCGTGAACGTTTCCTCACGTGAAAGTCTCTCGTGGACATTTCCCTAGTGAAAATTTCCATGAACAAAAGTCTAGGGAAAATTCCCTTGGATAAAAATCCTGGGGAAAATTCCCATAGACAAAAAGCCCACATAATTATTTGTTTTGTAAAGTATTTGATTGATCTTCAGATTTTTTGCACCCGTGGCCACTTAGAATTCTTTCAGAATTTTTATCTAAAGGAATTCCTTCAAACAAAAATTTGAAAGAATTAAGTCTTAGCCAATTTTTAAATTCCTTAAACAAATCTGAAAGAATTGCCTTTTGGCTTCCTTGAAAATGACCCTTTTGAAGGGTGCTTTTATTGATTAAGTGTCCTCCACAAGGGCACTTGTCCTTCAGGAAGCTTCCTTTTGCATTGAACCATCCCTTTGAACTTTGGTGATGAACCATTCCATTGAACCAATCAGTTGAACCAAAAATGGTTCAAGCTGATGGTTCAATGAATGAACTAAGCATTGAACTGAACATTGAACTTGCCTTTGAACCATGTCTTTGAACCAAAATGTTGAACCAAGTTTTGGTTCAATGGTTCAAACAAAGCTTTGAAAATGTCTTTAAACTTGCTATTGAACCTTGAGACATTGAACCAAAAGATGAACTGAAAGAATGAACCAACTGAGTGAATTATCTGGTTGAACCAAAAGATGTTGAAATGAAGGGAATGAACCACCTGAGTGAAATAAAGCATTGAATCGCTTGATTGAACCAAGCCATTGAACCTTGAACCCGTTGAACCTTTAAACCAAAGTGGTTCAATGGTTCAATAGTTCAAGCCACCTTGATTTGGCCAAGTGTTTGGAATCTGATGAACCAATTGCAATGATTGAACTTTGAACCTTGATGAAGCGCTTAACTCTTGCCAGAAATGTTGAACTTGTTGAACCTTGAACCCATTGAAACTTTGAACCAAAGTGGTTCAATGGTTCAACGGTTTAGTGGTTCAAGTCTCTTTTAGCACTCAGATGCTTGCTGATGAAGATTTTCAACTGAACCAAAGCTCTAAACCAATTCTAGAGAATGACTAAGTGTTGAAAACTGATTCTTTTGACTGAAACAACTTTGAGAAGTTATTGAACCTGTATAAATGAACCTATCTGTAGAGTCCGTAGATTTTTTGAGAAGCTTGGAAAATGAGGAATTTGAGTGTCTAGGACAAATTTTGAAAATGGAAGATACAATTTTGGTCTGTAAGACCAAAAATATTTCAAATGTTGTCCCAAAAATGATAGCAATTTTTGAGGGACAACAACTGGCTCTAGTTGGGGAACTTCTGTCAATTACAAAATGAATTGAAAGGAGTAGAATCCAAATTTTAAATGTCTTCATGTGTACCATTTGGCTTTGGATTAATGATACCTAGAAATGAAAAACATAAAAAAGAAAATAAATAAAACAAAATAGAATTAAAACTGTGCAAATATACATATATACAGAGGCAATAATCTAATACAACAAGAGTTGAAGTGTTTCAGATGCTGCCCATTATGGGGTAGAGAAAAGAGTGTTCCATCTTGGTATTTTAATATAAAACTATTTTCACCAATGTGTTGATGAATTATAAATGGGCCTCTCCAAAGGGAGTCAAACTTTCCATGCATCCCCTTTGGTTCTCTTCTTTTGTCCCACAACAAGACTTGATCCCCAATCTGGAAATCACGATTTTTGGTCTTCTGATCAAAGAGTTTCTTTACCAAACTTTGATGAGCAACAATTTTGTCCACCACCATGGTTCTCTATTCCTCCAATTGAGTTAGGCACATGATTCTTTTGTCAAGAGAACTCTCATATGTCTGATCTTCAATGGCCTTCACCAATTTCAAGGCTGGTAACTCTAAGGTGATTGGTATCTCAGCATTAGTACCATAGAGAAGTTGAAAAGGATACATACCAATCACCCTCTTTGGTGTGATCCTGTCTACCCACAAAGCATCAAATAATGCTTTATGCCATGTGTTTTGATTATCATCTACTAGCTTTTTGATAATAATTACCAAATTTTTATTACTGGACTCAGCTTGTCCATTCCCTTGTGGAAAATAATCAAAAGAATGAGATAGTGTAATTCCATAATGAAAATAGAATTGCGTAATCTCTTGAGAGGTGAAACAATTTGCATTATCAGTAACAATTTTGAGTAGAACTCCAAACTTGGAAATGATATTTTCTTTGAGGAAGTTGCATACAACTTCTAAAGTAGCATGCTTAGTTGGGATTGCTTTTACCCACTTAGTGAAATAATCAATTACTGTAAGGACATAATCATGTCCAACACTTGAAGATGGGTTTATTGTCCCAATAAAATCAAGTCCCCATTACTGGAAAGGTTCCTCTATGATTATTGGCTTGAGAGGTAGGGAAGCCAACTTGGGTCTTCCAATAAATTACTGGAAAATTTCATATTTCCTTACCCACTTATGTGCATCTTGGAAAAGAGTTAGCCAGTAATACCTGGCTCACAAAATTTTGTGAGCAGTCACAGAAGTAGAAAAATGCCCTCCACAAGTGAGATTATGGAAAGATTTCAATAGTTAAGTTTGCTATTCTTTGTCTACACAGCGAAGGAATACTCCATCTATGCTTCTCTTATACAGGCCGTTATCCCAAAGGACAAAATTAGTAGCTTTCAACTTGATAGTCCTCTTTCTTTGTAAGAAAAATGAGCAAGACATTCACCATAAGTTATAAAATAGGTAATACCTGAGTACCATTCATTGGTAGTGGAGACAAAAAGGACTGTTGGCGTATCTTTCACTTCAGCTTCTTCACATTGTGTATCTTCTGGTTTATTGTTAGCCATTAATTAGCATAGGCCTTTACCTCTGACCAGCTTTGTCAACTTGATATCCAAATCAAACTCTTGTATCTTTGCAATCCAATTACCTCTTTTTGTGCCAAACTCTTGCTAAGTTAATATAGACTTGACTGTAGTGTCAGGGACTAAGGCAGTAGTGTGTGAATTTAGAATATAGAAGCAGAAATGTTTGACCACTTTTACCAATACATAGGCATGCTTCTCTATATTTGAATACTTCATTTCATGGGTTTTAAGAGGGAAAATCATAAAAGAGATGGGGGATTCCATACCTTCCTTGTCCTATTGAACAAGAATCACTGAAAGAGTGTGTTCAGATGCATAGCTGTATATGATGCAATCTTTGTGGTAATCTAGACAAACCAAGGTAGGGGCGTGAGCAATGGAAGTCTTGATATTTTGAAATGCTGATTTGCCTTCTTTAGTCCAGCTGAAGGTGGTCTTCCCTTTCATCATGTTTACAGTGTGTCTTGTCTTCTCAGCAAATTCAAGGATGAATCTCTGTAAGAAATTCACTTTTCTGAAGAAAGAGTGAACAACATTTTTATTTGTAGACAAATTCAACTCTTGAATAGACTTGACTCTATCTAAGTCAATCTTTATTCCTTCTTTGGACACAATGTGTCCAAGGAGTTTCCCCTCTATTACTCCAAAAATAGACTTCTTAGGATTCAAGGAAATACCATTCTAGTGGCATCACTCTAGCACTTGCTGTAAGTGGTGTACATGATCAGATCAATGCTTTGAAAAGATAGTTAAGTAATCAAGATATACCACTATGAATTTGCCAATTTCATCTTTGAAGGCCATGTCCATAGCTCTCTAAAAGGTAGCACCAGCATTTATTAAGCCAAAAGGCATTCTTTTATATGCAAATGTACCCCAAGGTGTGGTGAATGCAGTCTTGTGTTGGTTATCTTCACCAACTTCAACTTGATTATAACCTGAGGAGCCATCCAGCATTGATAACATCTTTAACCCTGTTACTATTTGAAGTACTTGGTACATGATTGGCAGAGGGTAATTGTCTTTCAGAGATGATTGATTCAAATTCCTAAAATCTACATAAATGCAAATTTCACCATTTTTATTCCTTACAGGCACTATGTTTGCAATCCATGTAGAATTATGGATTGAGAAGATGATTCTAGCATTTAATATTTTCTGTATCTCAGACATAATAGTACCTAAAATTTTTAGATTATATTGTCTAGATTTTTACTTGTAGGGTGTTGAATCAACCTTGAGAGGAATGTGATGGCAAATTTCCTAGGTCTGAGAGACTTCAGGTCTTCATAAGAATATGCTAAGACATCAATGTATTGATGGAGCAAAGAGGTGAACTTGAATCTTTCTTTAGGGGTGCAACACTTACCAATGTTGACCATCTTGGGATTTTCTTTGTTGGTTAGATTTACTTGGTCAAATCCCTGAGAGAAACTTGGATCTATTTGCTATTGTTTAATGAATCTATCATATTTGTCAAATAGCTTTTCAAGAGAAACCAGGCCTTTGGGAATTTTATTTACTTTTAGCTATAGGAATTCTTCATTCATATCTGAACTGGATTCAGAAATAGATTCAAACTTTTGAGATTTGCTGCCTTCAAAATATAGCTGTTCAAAATTGTCTTTTCATTCTAGGAAAGCAATGATCTGATGATCATCATTGAATATTTGCCAATGATCAACATTATCAAGAACACTTGGTCTATATACCAACTCAATGGTATACTTGGCTTCTTTGAAATTTGAATGAGGAATTAAGAGAGTTCCTAAAATAACAAGTGCATCAGCTCTATCATTGGACTCTATGGGTATAGTAGAAATATTGAAAGCATCAAATCTTTCAATTTGATCTCAAACAAGGTTGTGGTAGTGGTGTAACCTCTCATTCTTGGTCTGATATAGATTTCTCACTTGACAAACTACTAATTCAACATCCCCTTTGGCATGAAGAAACTTGATGCCTCTTTCTTGAGCAACCTTCATGCCTAGCAACAGAGATTTGTATTCAGCTATATTGTTAGTGTTTCTAAATTGTAATTTATAGGATGAAGGAAACATATCTCCTTGAGGAGATATCAAGACAACCCCAGCTCCCAAACCAGTAGAGGAATAACTACCATCAAATTCTAGAGTCCAAATTTCATCAGACACTGACTTTTCTTCAGACTTTCCTTCATCAAAAATGGAGGGCCCTTCTTCATCTGTATATAGAAATTAGTTACCCATACCTATGGATTCAAAAAGGATTTGAGCTTTAGGGGCTGACATCTGGGTGACTACATACTTTGCTTCCTTTTCAGGGAGCAATCTCTTCATCATGCCTTAGACAGGGATCTTTACCTCAGATAGATCCATGTTTAGTTCTCCTCCTACGTATTTATAGAAGTTTCATCCAAGAAAAATGCCATAAGATGCTGGGACATCAGTGACCAAGACAGTCATCTTAATCCTCTTGTCTGGAAAGGCTATGAATGCAAATTGGGCATCTTTGATTTGCCCCAGCAATGGTACTTGCTTATTCTCCATAGAGAAACATCTCCCAAATGTCTTGGTCAGTGTGAGACTAAGAGACTTAGAGACTTTAGTAGGCATGAAATTGTCAGATGCACCTGAATCTATTATACAGTTACTCAGCTTATGGCCATTAATTAATAGGGAAATATAGAAGGGTTCTATTTTTCCAAGAGTAGTTGGAGGAGTAATACCCAGATTATTTGGAACAGGCGTATTCTTTGGAGAATCAGGAATTAATTTTTTAGCCTTTTTTCCTATAGGGATGGTTTGATTTTTAACATATTGGACCAGCTTATTCAGTTGATCCAGATTGGATTGCAAGTATTCAAATTTAGACATCTGTATTTTTGTCTTTTTGACATGATCAATTATGTCAAATGGTTGAATCGAGCTAGGTACAGAGAAAGGTACTTCAACTTTTTGAGTTTTAAGAGGGATGGGAGGTGGGCTAGTTTGTGAATTAGGAGTAGAAGGTGAAGGTGAAATAGATGTATTTACCTTTTGAGTGATGACTGGATCCTTTGATTGAAAAGGCAGAGCAGTCCCATGTTTAGCAATTGTGATTGCTTGTTGAGGTTATTTCTCTATCTTCTCTTTATCAGCTTGCTGGACTGATTGGTTCTTAGACCTAGTAAACACTGCATATGATCCATCTGAAGCTTCTCCTTTGCTTCTGAGTTCATCCTAGTAATTTAGGAAATTAATGTGGGAGCCACCAATTGATTCTTCTTGATTGTCTTCAATGATATCAACATCATTTTCTTGATTCAATTCAGGCTGAAAAGAGAATTTTGATTCTGCTTCAAGGTATCCCATTGCTAAATTGGTTGGAGGAGCTTCCAGGGCAAGTTTCCCTTGTGGGGGAGAAAGGTGATTTTTTTGCCCTTGATTTATAGCAACATTTCCCTGATATGACTAATTTGGGAATGTCCTTATATATGTAGGAGCAAAAGACATTCCTTGAGCCATTTGCTTTTTGAGAGCAAGCAACTCATTTTCTAATTTCTACACCATTGGATCTATGGTGCTTGAAGATGTAAATTTAGAAGATGATGAAGCTCTGTTTCTATTTAGATCTCTTCTTATCTTCCCTGCTAATATGAGATCATCTTCTACTTCAATGGCCAAAAGTTGAGCTATAGCGAGATTTATTTGACCAGCACATCTCAAAAGAAATCTGACTTTTAATAACTGAGAATTAATGAAGAAACATTTGAGATTCTCAGCTGTAGGTCGAGCAATGATAGGAATTTTGTTTCTCAATTTGTCAACTTTAGCTATGAAGTCTCTCATAGGCTCATGAGGCTCTTTATTCATTTGTGTAAGTTGGGCCAAAAGTGTATGTGCATCTTTTACAGGTTTGAATCTAGCTTCAAACTTAGCTTTGAGAGTATTCCAATCGATTATAGACTGAGCCTGTAGATGGTAAAACCAATCTACAACAGCACTTTGTAGTGTTTCAACAAAAATCCTAACTACATATTTAAATTCTAATCTGATTACTACACAAGCTATATTGAATGCTGCAATGTGTTCATCAGGATGAACTTTCCCATCACCATATATAAACAAAAAATAATACTCAGGGGTAGGATAAACCATCCATCTCTCTTTTTTTAGAGATGATGCATGTGGATCAAAGGAAAAACTCAAGGGAAATGATAGACATCACTCCTCTTCTTTCAAAAGTATTATTCAGCAAACCACAAGAATACTCTTGGTAGTAACAACAAAATGTAGCAAAGGATGTAATAACTAGCAAATCGAGATGCATCACAAAGTCTTCACCTAGATTGCTCAAGAGTAAGATACGAAGGAAAATGAGGGCACAAAGTCACCCCAAGGTCCTTTACACAGAAATGAAAAGAAAACACACTAAAGGCAATTATGGGGGCACAAAGTCTCTCCACACTTGACTCTTTAGGACACCTTCCTGACTGTTGTCACTAATTCTACTTGTTGAATTAAAGGAACAAAAAATATATTGAAGAAAAAGACATAAGAATAGTTTCCTCAACAACAAAGATATTATAGCACAAAGTCTGAAAAGTCACTTGATTTCTTATTCCAGTAACAAAATATGATCAACAATCTAAGCTCAAAGTCTCTGCAATGCCTTACAATTTGGGTAGAGTTTCATTCTAATTGTAAAAAAAGAGATCCATTTACAATGAAATAAAGTCCCTTATATAGCCACTTCAAGGACTCAGGAATAATAATACATCATGATGTGTTGGGAATTGTTAGGAAAATAGGCTATAAATTTGGGGTATTTTACCCATTTGATCTTCTCAATGTAGATAAACAAGCCATGCAATTGAAATATTGAAACTTTCAATGTCCACCTGGCGGTCTGATCTTATCTTCATCGTTCCTCCTTTTTTGGTTAATTGAATTGGGTCCTAGATTCATTCATTGTTCTGCCTTTCCTCACTTTCTGCTAGTTTTGGTCTTGAATTCTAGGAGTGCATTTGGGTCTGTGAATTCAAAGGATCAATGGCTATTTCATTTTCTTTAATTTGGCATTCACGCACCCGTCACTATGTTTCCAACAGCTAGTCGGCTGTGTTGAATTTGACATCTTCAGGCGCATCACCCCTTGGTCCTCTTCTTTTGGATTTTGGCTTTCTGCTTGGTACTTTATTGGATTGGACTTGCCCTTTTGGGCCTTAAGAAATGGCCTATGTCAAGTTAGAATATCCCTTTACTTTGGCCACTGAGAGTCCCCTGTAAGGGTACCTGCCCTTCGGGGTCCTTCGACAACCCTTTGCCTTGGCAGTTCTCGTGGACAAATCCCTGGGCTTTCTCTCGTAAATGTTTCCTCGTGAGAAAGTTTCCCATGGACATTTCCCTAAGGAAAATTCCCATGGACAAAATTTTGAGGAAAATTCCCGCAGACAAAAAGCCTAAGGAAAATTCCCACAGATAAAAGCCTACAGAATTATTTGTTTTGGAAAGTCTTTGATTGATCTTCAGATTTTTCATGCCCGTAGCCACTTAGAATTCTTTCAGACTTTTTGTCTAAAGGAATTCCTTCAGATAAAAATCTAAAAGAATTAAGTCTTAGCCAATTTTTAAATGCCTTAAACAAATCTGAAAGAATTACCTTTCAACTTCCTTGAAAATGACCCTTTCGAAGGGTGCTTTTATTGATTAAGTGTCCTCCGCAAGGGCACTTGTCCTTCGCAAAGCCTCCTTTTGCATTGAACCATCCCTTTGAACTTTGGTGATGAACTATTCTGTTAAACCAAGATGTTGAACCAAAAATGGTTCAAGCCAATGGTTCAATAAATGAACTAAGCATTGAATTGAACATTGAACTTGCCTTTGAACCAAAATGTTGAACCAAGTTTTGGTTCAATGGTTCAAACAAAGCTTTGAAAATTTCTTTGAGCCTATTATTGAACCTTGAGACGTTGAACCAAAAGATGAACTAAAATAATGAACCAACTGAGTGAATTATCTGGTTGAACCAAAAGATGCTAAAATTAAGGGAATGAACCACTTGAGTGAAATAAAGTGTTGAACCGCTTGATTTAACCGAGCCATTAAACCTTGAACCCATTGAACCTTTGAACCAAAGTGGTTCAATGGTTCAATGGTTCAAGATGCCTTGATTTATTTAAGTGTTTGGAATTCGATGAACCAATTGTAATGATTAAACTTTGAACCTTGATGAAGTGCTTAACTCTTGCCAAAAATGTTGAACTTGTTGAACCTTGAACCCATTGAACCTTTCAACCAAAGTGGTTCAATGGTTCAATGGTTCAGTGGTTCAAGTCTCTTTTAGCACTCAGATGCTTGTCGATGAAGATTTTCAACTGAACCAAAGCTCTAAACCAATTTTGGAGAATGACTAAGTGTAGAAAACTAATTCTTTTAACTGAAACCACCTGTAGAAGTCTTTGAACCTATATAAATGAACCTGCTTGCAGAGTTCATAGATTTTTTGAGAAGCTTTGAAAATGAGGAATTTGAGTGTCTAGGACAAATTTTGAAAATGGAAGATACAATTTTGGTCTGTAAGACCAAAAATATTTCAAATGTTGTCCCAAAAATGACAGCTATTTTTGGGGGACAACATTCCTCACATTTGATCAATACTCTTTCCAAGTTAGTAAGAGCCTCTTCATAAGTTCCACCATAAATGGTGAAATCATCCATATATACTTCAACACAATAATTTGTAAGGTCAGAGTATATTTCTAGAACTACTATTTGGAAGGTTGTTAAAGCATAACAGAGTCCAAATAGGAGTAATCAGTAAGCGAAATTTCCCCAAGGGTAGGTAAATGTGGTTTTATCTTGATCTTCAATTTCTACCATCATATGGTGAAGAAACAATAGAAGAATTAGAAGTGGAGGTTTCATAATATTATATTTGACCCAAGAATCCTAAACTAAGGTAGTCCATAGTTTTTGGATTGGCTGAGTCTGTAGCTTTCAGACTAGCAAAGTCCATAGCTTTTGGATTGGCAGAGTCTATAGATTTCAGACTAGCAGAGTCTGTAGATTCTAGGTATATGTCTCCATTAAATTCTTCCAAGTGTTTTTTAACTATGATCATAGATAATGAGGAAAATTTGTTTAATGTGTTATCTGGTTCATCCACCCAAAGTTCTTATATGCAATTTATTGATGGTTTTGCAGAAGGATACAAAGAGATGCATTTGGACTTTATCCCATTAGAAATGGTCATGTCTCTTGACCTACAATCAAATAATGCTACTATAGTATCCAACCATGGTCTAATTAAGATTATGGGATACCCGAGCTTCTTTGTTTTAGGTTGTAAGACCATGAAATCTACTATATATTCCCAAGACTCTATTAGTACTTCAACATTTTCTATAGTCCCTTCTGGTTTAGTTATAGACTGGTCCACCATTTGAAGAATGGTAGTTGTGGGTTGTATTTTCATAAGAGATAATGCATGGAGAGTATCAGTTGTCATAACATTATTTACTATTCCCAAATCTACCAAGACGTTAGGAATTTCTTTACCTTTGATTATGACTGTGATCACTGGGCTTCCTAGATCTACATATTTTGGAACTAATAGTTTTCTTGCTAATAAATTAGGAAATTTTTCATCAACATGAATGGTTCTTGTACATTTTTATTTCCTCCCAGGTGTCTTGATACAAATATTTTTTATGATCTTGTTTAATTCAGGTATATCCCTAATTGCTTGTAGTAGGGGTACCTCAATATTGATCTTTTGCAACTCATGGACCAAGTTTGATTCTGGTTTAATATCAATTTCTTTTATTCTTTCAAGAAAAATAACTACTAGGGTAGTAGTTTTTTCTTTGTTTGATTTAGGGCTCATTTTGATTTTGGCCTTTACAATGTTTAATTGAGATAATTGTATTTTTTATTAGGTATCTCAAAAATGAGAATTGGAGGTTTTTGTATAGTTTTCCCTGATCTTAAATATATGTCTGAACACTCAATAACTCTAACATTGGTTGTTTCTTCCTATTCATTAACATAAATAGGTGCTGGTTGTTTATTTTTTGGATTTGCTATTGGTTGTGCAGGCATTGAGGGTTGTTTGATTTGTCCTTATTGCTGAATAATTGGGAGTGGCATAATAGTTTGTTGTTGAAGTGGTCTTCTTGATTGGATGAATTGTGGCTATGGGTTTCACTGCTAATTCCATTGTTGATATGACTATGGCATCCATTACTACTATGGGACCCATTATTGTTGTGGTTGTGGCACCATCCATGGGGGTGTTGGCATCCAATCTTGTTCTGCCCATGGATTTTGAATTGATGGAATTTGGGGTTGATTTCAAAATGGTGAAGGAACTGAAACATTCCATGGTGCCATCCATGGATTAACTAGATTTCTTACATTAAACTATCCTTGAGCCTAGTTTTGTGGGGCAAAGTTTTATCTCTGAATATAATTTACTTATTTAGTGGATTAGACTTATGTTTTCATTTGATTATTTAAAATAGATATAAGGGTATAATGTTTGGTATCATGATCTGTTGCATCACATATCCCACATGATGAAACATTGGTTATATTTAGGGGTAGTCTCTAAGGGTGTGTTTCTATCTACACTTAGGACAGTAGATTGTTAAGGGTTTTATTGCATTTGCCTTAGATTGAAGGCCATCCAAAGTACTCTTTAGTGTAAATAGGATATCTATCTTTAGATTAGCAAATTATTCCATTAACTTACCCACTTCATTAGATTTCCCAAATCTTCCTTTCCTAATTCCAAGTTTCATTCGAGAGTAGTTGGTACAAAGCTTAGAAATTTGATCAAAATCCAACTTATTTATATCTCCACCTCCCATCAAATTTAAGGTATCTCTAGTATCTTCATCCAACCCTTTCAATAAAACCAATTTTTGAATGTCTTCAATGAGTGGATAATTGCTTCTTTTATGAGTGAACATGAATCCATCCAAATAATCCTCTAAAGATTCATCCTCATTCTATTTGATTTTGAAGAAATCCTCTTTTCTTCCTCACACTCAGTAGTAATCTTGATATTTGTTCAAGAATTCTATTTCCATGTCATCCCATGTTCTAATAGAATCACTAGGTAAACCCATGAACCATCTCATGGCTGCATCTTTACGCGTAGAGGGAAATAGTTTTAATTTCTAGCTATCTGTTGTGTAATCAAAGGTTTGACATAACACCTTAAGCTCAAATAAGAATTGACCAGGATCTTCTATATATCTTCACCAAAAATTTGGTAGATTAGCTGGTGAAATATTTTTCATGGGGTTTTAATCATTAGGATCTACAATAATAGGAAAAGAGAAAGTCCTTCTTGGTTATGCAAGTTGTTGATTTTGCTAGAGATCCATTTCTTCTTTTGATGATGTTTCAAAGCTGAGATGATCTTCTCACTGAATATTTATTGTATTAGTTATGGGTTGTTCAAAATTCTCAAAATTTTCTTCAGTTATGGATTTTTGAAATGCTTCTTCTAAATCCTTGGCAACTTCTAAATAGTGTCTTCCTGCAAGAGATTGATCCTGAGGAATTTGTCCTATGAGGCTTACTTGTGGCAATGGACTAGTTTCTATCCAAGTTTGAGAAGATTCTTGCAAATAGGTTTCACTTGTAACTTCTAGTTCACTACTCAGAGATGTTGAAGGAGTGTCCACTTATGTTCTTGGTGGAAACTTTGGGATGAATCATCCTTTAGAATTTCTAGGATGGTACATCAATTTATTGAATTTTTATGGATTTTTACAATGTTTTATATTTTTCACTCTAGACCAATAATTATTACCTTACTAACACCTTATGTTGCCTAAAAATGGTGATTAAAAATGATGAGTGTCATTTAACTCCTCATTTAATCAATATTTAATTGATGTCTAATCAACCAGGGCTGGTGTCTAAAGTTGTCTGTAATAAGGTATGGGATGGTAGATCTAGAAGGCTACTTATGGGGGTGTTTGATTATCCTATTCCAACTTTTACTAAAGAAATAAATGTGTCCTAAACTACATGATTCACTCTTTTGCTAAAAAAGAAGAAATCAAATCAATCCACTCTTTTACTGAAAGTAAAAATCACACTCCTATTTATGCTTGCATGGAAAGTAAATTCACACTCCTATTTAACAAAAGGGAATATGCTTCACACGTCTTTTGTAAAAGAAAGTACACTTTGCTTATAAAGGAAATGATTTTGGAATAAGAAAATGCTTTTTAAATTGTGAATTTATTTTGATGTTTTTATGAATAAATGTAAAAATTAACAAGATTATAATTAATTATAACAATGAGTTAATAAAACATAACATAAATACCATACACAATTCCTTATTCCAAGGAGAGTGGGCCCTTACTCCTCTTAGACTCAGGAATATAGATTAATCAATGCTGGAAGCTGAAGTATTAATTCATAAAACTAAAATGATTACAATCTGACTAAAACCTATAATATGCTCATACAAATTTTCCTCTATTATATGCTCTCTATATTTTTTAATTCTTTCAATGATCAAAGTCTTATATTTTATACTAATATAATCAACTCAAAATAGGATGCAAAGGAATAGGATTCCTTGGTCGATCCATTCATCCAAAGAAAGGAGATTGGATTTCCAAGAGATCCAATTATTCTGATGAAATAGATATCCTATCTTATAATATTCTTAAGATCCAAATATATATAAAACTTTATCAAAAGCAAATCCTAAAAAATAACAGGCTGTTATTTTCCTTATTTGATTCCAGCTGGAATAATTCTTTCTTATCCTATCTAGCTGCTAGCTTCCCTATTTGTAGCTTCATCCTTACATAATTCTCAAAATTGACCCTACAGAGTCAAGAGGAATGAACCTATGGAGTCCATAGAAATAATTCCGTGGAGTTCATAGAAATGATCCTGAAGAGTCCATAAAACAAGCCTATAGAGTCCATAGAAACAAACCTATAGAGTCTGTAGAAAAAAGCCTGTAGAGTCTGTAGAAACAAGCCTATAGAGTCCATAGAAACAACCCTATAGAGTTTATAGAAGCAAGCTTGTGGAATCCATAGTTCTACTGGATGGAGATCAAAATTTCATGTTCACTATACATCACCTGTGTCTTTTTTCTGAGCAATCTTTATAACAAAAATCACTAAAACATGCTATGTATTAGACATTAATGACAAAGTAAAGGTTTAGTATTTTGGTTCAATATAAACAAGACAAATATCTATTTTACATGTAATAACTATCTAACAATCTAATATTTGCATAAGATAATATCCTTCAAGAGATGAATTGAGGGAAACAACATGTCAATAATGAGCCATATTCTGAGCTCTTCATACCACTTAGGACTATAACTACTACTAAATTTGGGGATGAAAAGAGAGAATGATAAATTAAAGAAAACTAATCTAAGGGAGGTGATACATAAAATTAATTGATGACATCCAACCATATGAATATTACACTTAAAATCAAAGGACAAACTAAACATACACTCTCCAATATATGCCTTCTTGCATCAATGTTACATTGTGGGGTTATGGATGAATGTGAAAAGATAGAAAGATTAGATAAGAGGCCCTGAGTGGTAGTAATGAAGAGAATAACTCACTTAAAATTTTACATTTCCTATAACACATCACATGAACTACAAGAAAAATCTATAAATAGGTGAGAGAATATGACAACTAGCTAAGAAATCCATAGTCTTCACTAAGAAAATAACCATTAAAGTAAATAACACTATGAAAAATCATGGAAGAGGTAACACTTAGTAATTTTATTGATCAAAAGGTATACAAATGATCAGGGCTTCACCATACTCAGTTGGAGCATATAATACAATGGCCAAAATGGTTAGTTCTTATATAACTTGAAAGAGAGAGGAGGAGAGAGAAGTCCAAGGGTCACAAGGACACTTATAAATTTGATAAAATTAGTTATTAATGCATGACAAGAATGTATGGGTCTAAAAATTCAAGGTCATGAAGTATAAATGTCAATTAAAGTCATCAAAGTCATGCAAAGTGGTGCAAAACTCCTCATTTTGTACAAAAAAAATTACCTTCATGATTACCTCTATTTAAACATACTATAAATGATTAGAACAAGGTTTGATGATTGGAATGAAAGATAGGGACATTAAAAATTCCTTTACATTCATTTTTTTCATGCTTGGTCTTTTATAAACTCTTAGAAGGAAGCAATCATCCTTTGCTATCTAAAAAACTACTCTTCTATGCACCCTGCACACTTGGCTCCTAATTTGGATTTATTTTTCCATGAAAATACATAAAAGGAAGTGGATGAAACGTTTCAAGTCCATACATATCCCTAGAACAATCAGTCACACCTTAAAATGAGCTCACTTGAAGTTTTCCATCTTCGTCACTAGGTTGTCCACTATGATAGATTTGATTGGTTGAGTTGAAACATATACTTGGGGTATTTATAAGTTTATTAAAGGCATGGAATTAATATGGGGAGTTATATTAAGTTTTAATGTTTCACCCAAAGTTAGTTTCATCTCTTTACTCCTTTTAGAACCTATAAAACATAAAAAATGGTAAAAAAAGAGCCTATTTTGCACCCCATCTGTACAATTCTATATAAATATCTATCATGTGAAGTATATTTAGGGATTAATTTACAATTTAAAATAGTTACTATGCTCATAATGTGCCATTATATTTAATTTCCAACTCCATTTTCACAAATTGGTCCTAGTTGAGGGTTTACAAGGGTTTTAGACCATTTTTGACCCTTAAGCTTTGTTTATGAAAGTCGGACATCCAAGTTTCAAAATAATTATAAAAATTTGTTTCTATGGACCATATATAACTCTTATGAACTTATTTTTCAACCATGAAGATCATCATGAAATATATGAGCAATCAAAGTCCTCCTGTTGAGCTTGTTTTCCTCATTTTATAGGTCTAAGTTTATCCTTGAGGCTCCAAATGGCTTTTTGATGGTTCCCATACATTAAAATAGATTATACATGTGTATTATGACCCTAAAAACATGTTCCCATCCATTTTAGTTATATTTTAATGCTAGAGTTGAGAATGACCTTCTCTTTGGCTTCAAGGTCTCACCATTCCTAGAAGCTTATCTGTACCTTAAGACCTCAAGATAGTATTTTAATGATTTTACCTATGTCCCAATAGTTCAAAAACATTTAAAATTATATTATAAACATTTTATAATTTATTATATATCCTACCTCATGCTAGAAATGGTTTTGACTTCTCAAATGGGTATTAGGCCAAAACTTGCTTAACATGATTAACTGCAACCTTGGAGTTATTTAGTACCCTATTTGGTTTTACCCCTATGAAAGGTGTTATCCAAAATATCCTATATGTTGTTTAACTTATCTCACCTTCATGATAGTTCTTTTTTCTTTTTTCCCATCTTTCTATCCTCATCTCGTAATCTTGTGGATTACATGCACAAAGGGAGTGCCCTCTATCTAAGACAAAACAAAGGGCACTCCCCTATTTAACCAAAAAAAATTGAATATTTTTAGAGGTTACTTAGGTACCATAGGTACTATATATAAATTTTTATCTCTTTACAATATGGTTTGACTCCCCAAACCTATGAAGAACCAAGATAGACTCCTTCAAGGCAGACTATGTAGGATCTTTAAAAATGGACTATGTTTACACTTGGAAGGCCTTCTCTAATTGTAATACCTCAACATGATTTTATGATTCTGATTTAAGTGATATAAATGTGTTCTATGACCTTATTTCATCCCTCCAAGACCACACAAGTATTCATATGCTCATTCTTAGTCTAGACTACTTGTTAGTTCTGATTGTGTTCTACCTTTTGATTGTGTTTTGCATTTATCAAAGAACTTATATGTGATTTTGTAGTGTTTAGAATTTGATATGGCACTCCAACCAATTTTTGAAGTTATCAAGGCATTTTTTCAATGATTTAGATACTATTTATTCTATGTTCATGTCATTTTCTCACCAAAACACTACCTTCATATTCATTGTTTGCTACAACCATCTATAATGGTTATAGGTGTTCATGGATTCATAAGTAACCTATAAGAGTTTTATTTGAATTGATAAGGGTTCATGTAAGTAAATATATATTTGAGGAGAGTGTTAGTAATTTTTTTTCTCATTACAACCCCTAATTATCCCTTGAGCTCTCCAAAATTAAGCCTTCTCTTAACTGAGACACTTCTCTCCTCAAGATCCTTTTATAGGTGCTTATGGGGATTGATTGGGGTAATTGTGATGAGAAAAAATCTTCCTTGGTTTCATTTTGAGACACAAAATACTAAATTTAACTAAAATTCACCCTAGATGAGATGAACACCATCCAAAACCTACATAAGCTACTATCTACCTTATTTCAGTCAATAGTGCTAGTTATAGGTGCATATTTTGTGGTCATGGTATGGACTGAGGTGCGAGTGGAAACAAGAAACCCAATGCATCATTCCATTGAGTGTCTTATCACATTATGAATTTTATATTAAACATAAAAAACTATTACATCATGAAATATGACCTTATACTACTAATTTGGATGAAAAGGCTTATTATGGTTTAGACTTGTAGATAACACTAACTGAGTTTAGTATATAAAAACATAACTTGGGACCCTCAAACTTATACTTTTCAATAACTCTCTTGGATCCACTTTTTTCAAGGTAATTCTCCTTCATGGAGGACTCAAAACCAACACTCTTAGGGGCTTCAAAAATTCTTACACTCTATTGTATGAAACCATCAAAAAAGCCCTAGACCTTTATTTGGTGCTTTTGGGGACAGGATCTCAGAGCACAGTCCCTTGAAACTTTTGAGACAATATCCCATCTTTTGCATCTACTTAGTAATCCAAAAAAGTATATCATGGCATCCAAAACACATTGGACCTCAAAAAGGATTACACCAATTGTTTTCATGCTCTAACATGACTCCTCAGTTCTCTGTTAAGCCACCTATAGGTGGGAAAGGTCATACATACATGCAACAATCTTCTCTAGTTGTCATGGAATGAGTTAAATGCATTGTAAATTATATTTAAATGGTATAAAACCTCCCCTTAAACCTTAAAATAAAACTTCCATGTATCATAAGGATTCAATCCTTTTTGATAGGCTCTGATGACATCATCATGAAGGCTATAGATGTTATCTGGCTGTATATATGGACAATGAGCATGCAATGGAATAATAAGGTTATATGAATGGCATAAAAAAAATTAAAACCTATTTTAAAAGATTTAAAATTAATAATTTGTATCAAGGAGGTCTTGTTAAAATCTCCTTAACACTATTCCAATGTGAAAACTTCTTTCATAAACTTGGAAAAGAGTAGGTAGGGGTCTCTAAATGACTTGTTGGTGTGATGAATGGGCTTGAAACCATGAGAATCAAGGAGACTTGAATGAAAGGTGAAAATTATAGTAAATGATACTTTTAAAACATGTATATGAATCTATAAAAACCCTTTTAATCCATTGACAAAGCATAAAGCTCTTGAAAATGATGAAAACTACTAATAACTCAGAAAATTATATCTTCCTAAAAATTGAGATGATTAGCACATAAAAACCTCATGGAACATGAAAAAAAGTGTGGGGAGAATTGGATAAGGAATTAAACATATCAATCTTAGTAACTAGATTATACATAATTCTTCAAACTAAGGTAAAACCTAAAGGGTACACAAATTGATAGGTAGATTTACATAATCAACTTCAAACAAATGGTTCATAAATAAAAGTTGATCATTATCAAACTTAATAATATTAAAATTAATTTATATAATTATAATAAAAACTCATATAAGCATTTTTCCTAAAACCCCTTGTGCTAATCGTACCAAGTACAAACTTGCAAGTCACTTTTGTGTGTCTAGAAAGCCAAGAAAAGAGTAGAATGGTTTTGGCCTCAAAATGGAACTTAAAAATCAATTAAACAATGGAGATGAATTTTGGGAATTTGAAGAGTCATATTTCAACATTTTCCAAGTGGTACACTTTCCAAGGAGGCCATACAAGTGTCAATCTCTCATTTTTCCTTAATAAAATTGACTTTTCACTAAACAACCTACCAAATTTTTAGTAGTGTCAGTTATCTAAGACTTATAATGACACATGGGATGTGAAATAACATTTTTAAGCTTTAAACTTTCCAAATAAACCTATATAAAGCATTAAATGCACTATTTTGACCCCTAAAATGACCTAAAATGATAAATGGACTGAAAAACTAATTGACCAATGCTAATATAATATTATTTGGAATAAATTAAAATATAAAAAACCTCTTTAAAATATATTATACCCCCTTACAGACATAAAATCTCAATATTTTACCTATAGGTACCCCAATTTGACTAAAAAGTCAAATTTGGTCAACAACTACTACTACAATAACACTGCCACTATGCACTTACTAGGACTAGGCTTATGGCCTATCGCCTCCTTAATATACTTGAGAAAAAATAAATGGACTATTTTAAGCCTTAAAATATTATTTATATGTCTTTTAAGGGTTAAGCCATTCCATACATAGGTTACTATTGTTCAATAAGACATCAATCACACCCAAAGAATACAAATCAAGCTTATTAGGCCTTTTAACAAACCTAGTTCACCAATTTCCTTATTAAACTTATTATCCAAGCATATAAAACATTTAAAACACCATAAATAACTTAAAAATATATTTTAACATGATTACAAATTCCTTTTTTTTGTGTTCTAGTACTCTTCATGACTTTAAACTTAGACTCAATAATTTTTTGATTGTGATTCTCTAGATTTGTAAAGCCTACAACTCAATTTAATAATTTATGCATCAATTAAACATAAAAAACTTAAAAAATTAAAATGAGTTGTAATATAACTCACTACCAAGTTTCATTCCTTTACCCTAATTCCTTTCCAAGTTATGCTCATTTTTTAGGACTTTTGACTAGGATTTTGAGTGCACTTGCAAACCTATAGAAACTCAGTCATAATTTTATAGATATATTTGAATCCAAAACTCATGAAACTTTGTAATTTTTTTATAATACCTCTAATAATACCTACCTAAAAACATTTACCCATTTGGGATAGGTAAAATAAAAGTTATGGGGTTTTTATCAACAAGAAATCCTAGGTTCTTACACCTAGGCCGAGAGCAGTAAAATTCAATATTTTAACTATGAGGACTTTAATGAATATATAATGCTTGGATAATATTTATAAAAAAAATTATTTAAAAAAAATGTATCAAACATTAAAAACATCTAAACAATAAAAAAATAACTCTTTTTCTTGGAATGTCATATACATAACCTTGATACAGACCTATAACTTATCTAAAAGTCACTTTGTCAGGATTTAAACCATTCAAGAACATTAAAAAAATAATATTACATATAATAACATTATATAAAATATATTACACAAATTAAATAATACTCTTTTATCTATCTCATGATAAATATTTATAAATACAGTCTTGTTCAGATTCTCACACTCCTATGTAGACCTAGAGACTATTATTATACCCTATACCGTCCATTATTATCATTAATACAAAAATAAAAACTTAATTTATGATTATATTATTACATTATTGAACTCTTAATTTTATTATTCAATATCTTTTGATTTATAAATAAGTTTCTAAACTTGGTTTCTTGGACCAAGTTTTCCTCAACCTAATTTTGTACATTGTATACTTACTTTTCCATTACCTCATGAATATATCCTTATTTTCATACCTTTCCTCATAATATACACCTTGATTATCTCTCCCTTAAATGGATATAACCTTACCCAATTCTACTTTTCAAGAAACCACCCACAAAGGCCAATACCTACATAGAGGAAGTTACAAATTGATCTTATTTTTGCCTTAAAATAGGATTTCCTTGAATATCATGGAAATAAAAATTGGAAACATGTGAACATACACCATAAACCTATTAAAAACCTTTAAAAATATCTTTATGCACTTACACCCTTGACTGGGTCAATAAAACTACTCTAAAGCCCCTCTTTACAGTTAAATTTTCAAATGTACCTGTTTGGTGGGAAACTCTTAAAGAGGATAAAAAACATAGAGAAGATGAATTAAAAATACTTATGTACCTATTAAAGGATATTTTAATACCCCTCATACTTATAAAATACCTAAATTTATCACTCAAATTTTATTTTCATTGGCATTGGTGATGTTCCTATATCATTGACCTAGGAGATGTTGGCTCGATGGCCACATAGTTGGTGTTAGATGAGCGAGGAGATTAAAAATGGGATGTAGAGTCAAAATTACAAACCTATATATAGGGGTAATCATAAACTACACCTCCAAGCTCTCCACCTCAAGTTACTATAGTGACAACTACAACAACTGTTTCCCTAGTTGTACCCTCTTAGATTATAAGTTCACCCATTTCTCATTCTATGATAACTTCCTCAATTATAAATGTTATAATTAGTATGACAAGTAATATTAATTATTTGAATTATTTAGGCCAAATTAATAGGCCTCATGCATCTAAAATGTTGATTTTGTGTACTATAGCCTAATTTTCTACTATGGGTCCTATTACTTCACTACTATTGGTGTAGTTTATACACCAGTTACATATTACTTACAGAATCTAATTAGTACCCCAAAAAATTATTCATTATTTATTGGAACCAATCCTTAGTCCCCCACAACATAAATTAGTGTACATTTTGAAATTTTAGTGTCCACTTTTATTTTGTATACACAAGCCACCCCTCCTAGGTTGCCTACACAATTGGTAACGCCTATTTTAAAATTTTCACAAATAAAATATCCTATAGTTTTAGTGCATAAATTAGTTGGGAAGATTAAATACATAATTGATAAAGCAACCCAAAAGTAGGTAATTGGATGGAGAAAACTTATACCTCCTTTATGTCCATTACGGACATCTTCCCCAGAAACCATCCTCTGGGGAAATCTCCTTTATCTATTCTTATAGAGCAAGCAGATCCAATAGATCAATAATTTTCATTAAATATTCCCTCATGGACTAATTAATCACAATAAAAACAACAAGGAAGGTAGTACTTAGAGATTACCAAAAAAATAATAGTCAAATTTCAGTTTGATATATAAATGAATACCTTGAGAAAGGTGAAAAGAAATATTATGTTTGCATAATGACAATAGGTTGAGTTGGAATAGAAAGAATACATATTCTATCTAACAAATATAATAAAGCTAAATGACTTAGAGATAAATATATACATATAATATCCTTATAATTTTTTGGATGCTACTAGAGGAGTGATGAAATAAATGTTCAAAATATATGATCAACCTATTTAGAGGCCACTAGAACGGAGAACCCTTTAGGATCCTGAGGAAATTGTAGATAACTTACAAGGGGTATCTCAAAATATATATGACACCAATAATTTGATAAAGTCTACTAAGGATATGTCCCAACCTAATTATGGGGACATAATTCATTTGTTAAATAAAATAAAAGACATTGATGATAAACTTCACTTTATAAGCCAAGAAACTAGAAATAAGGCTTATGCCTATTTAAATTTAATAATAGCATCTGAGGTTGTATGGGCCTAAAATTTTATTTTTGCTAAGAGGGACAACTTGCTTGAATGGAATCAAGAGATGAAATATCTAACACAATAATTCAAAACTTAAGAAAGATAGGTAGTCTCTATTTTGATTGATATGAGAATCACTCAGGTAAGCACTCCCTTGGGGTAATTACTAACTAAACCTATTTTTTAAAATCTTCTTTTATCAATAGTTGACATATTTTAAGTTGATATTGATGGCATGGTCTATAGGACCAATGATGAGATTATACAACTAGTGAATTTTGTAAAAGATCAAATTATAGGAACTAAAACATTTTATGTAGAGGAGAAATCTACATTAGGTACACATAAGAAGTTGATGGATAATCTTCCATAGTTGTTCAAGGTTCATTTGATTGATTTTGAGACTATTAACATTGAATTCCAAGTGATCCATTCATTATATTTATAAATAGAAGTAGTAAAACAATTAACTTAAATAATAGGGACAACACTTACACCACCTTAGGATACTCAAGCTCCAAAATACACACTAATCTAAACATAGACTAGGACCATGCATGTGCCACTTCCAATTTTCACTGTTACAACTATATTGATGGCAACTTTAGGTGTATCAATAGTTAAATTATCTATTTCATTTTTAATTGAAGTTATAATGATATTTCCATCTACTTTAGATTTTACAACTATTATTCCATAGTTTTATTATTCTAACAGTGCCACATCAACACCCCTCTAATTATATTTATGTATTTGCATGTTTGGATATGTTGGAAAATTAGTTCCTAAATTATTTTGCATGTATATATTGTATTTTATTCAAAGAACTTTATTTTGGGCAATAACAATTGTACATGCATACTTTGCATGATGATTATCATACAATATTATTTTTGAACATTTGTTTATAGAATTTTCTTGACAGATGAGGCCTTCCCCATCCCAAGATTATATATATTTGTATCCTCCTTGTCCCAAATGGATGAGAATTTTGGAAACTAAGATTAATAGAAAATTTTGAAGAAAGTTCAATTATTCTTGATGTGCAAATCTTGATTCTTATCCAATCCTATGGATTGTGTAAGAAGTGTTATCATTATGGTATCTTAGTTTTCTAGTTTTACATGATTTGTCCTTTCAATCTAGTCATTCTTATCATGTTATTTATTATTTGAATTGCCTTTTGTATATCAATCAAAATATCCCTTATAGATGTGCTAACACAATCTTACAAATTTAAAAATCTTTAATTATATATGCATAAGTTTACTATATTTTATTATTTCCTTGGAATTATAACTATGTGTGATTATTTATGTGTTCTTAGAATTTTACAACAAACATTGGTTTTTGATTGCTTGTCCAATATTTAGTTCAAGTGTTGGCTTAGAAAGGTTTCATTTTAATTGACCCATAAGTCTTTTTTTCTACCTTACCTTACCTTTCTTTATTTTTTGAGTTTGTTTTGATCCTACCCACATTAGGTTAGATCCATCATATATTCACCCATATCAAGTATATTTAGATTCATCTATATTTTAACCATTCTATGATTAAAAAACTACTTCACTTATCGTTATTCCACCAATGGGTTGTTTACAAAACCCAATACCTTGAAACTCATTTCTTGGACTAAATATTTATTCATAGATCATGAAAATTTATATGCTACCTCATAAGGTTTTTAGAGTGTGAATAAAATCCACATAAACACTCTTGTATATTGAGTTATTCAAGAGCTATTAAATCCATTCTATTCCTAGGAGAATAAAGAGTAAGCATTTAAGAGGGTGTATGTTTTATGGCCAACCTAAGATAGTTTTTAAAATAATGTGATTATGTTTATCAATGTTGTATTAAGTGATATAGTAATTAGTAATTTTTTTCCCAAACAAGCTATCATAATTAAAATATTAACATAAACTCAAGGAATATCCCATATTACATATGTCCAAATATTCCTTGGGCTATTACCACTAACACATTATAAGTTTCTATGGATGTTTATTATCAGTAGAGAATCATATATGAATCTTGTTGATTATATTTATTTGGGAGCCACAACATCTTGAAAAATTACACATATTCTAAATATTTCCACATATAATGGTAAAATTTAAAGAGATGAAATGTTTTGATATTATAACTAGATACACAAGGGTCAATGAACATGTCACTGATATCAACAAGAAAATATTAGTTAAGTTAGATTTAGAATAACATTCTTTAAATTTTTTTTATCACATTTGTACTAAGAAAACTAAGGTTATAGCCATAGAGAACCACTATTTCAAGCATCATCTTACAAAATTTGTAAGTATGATAACAATTTAAACAAGTATGGTGGTCTATAATTAAAATAATATTGGAAACAAATCATTAAGTTGATAAAAAAGATAACTTAAAATGGGAACTTATTCTTTTATTTTCTAATTGGTTCTCTGATTCTCCAATTAATAATATCACCTAAGTTCTTAGGTGGTTTCTATTCTTACTCTAGCTTGCTCTTGCTCTGTTATGCTAACTTATTCTTTCTTATTATTTTTTTTCTCTTTCCATGTCTTACCATGCTTTCATTTATGGTATTTCATTAATTGTGTTTATTTACTTCTAATATAAACATTCAACCTTATTTTTAATTGATTAATAAATGTTTTTTACATTTTATTTAATTCACCATATTAAAATATATCTAATTTTTTTCACAATTTTGTTTGGTAGTAATAACTAGAGTTTTATAACCATAACATAATTACAACAAATTAGTTATTTATTCCCTCATTTAACTCGATCTTGACAAGGTACCTATCTTAATATTCAATTTCTAAATTACCCAACATCATAGTACCTCATTGAAAATACATTTAAATTGAAACATAAGTCTGTAATACCATCATACTATTTCTCTCATCACGATGATGGTTCACGGAGCATGATCCAAAATGTTTTCAAAAATTATCACATGGTTTATTCCAAAAAAATCTACCTTACTTCATAAACTATGGAAAATCTATTTATCTTATAAATACTTATTAACTATTGACATTAATGTTAATTTATAGTATGTTTTATCAACTATTAATAGATATTCATATTCTTTTTCTAAGACTTCGCTTCATTATTTTGAACTATAATGCCTTGTAGAATCTAGGAATGACTACATCTTGTTGGAATAACCTTAAAGTTTTTTTAAAACAAGGCTTATATATATATTATTATCAAATATTTTCTATTGATAGTATTTATATCATTATTTCCACTTAGTTGGGTGTGAAATACATGAGATAATAATAGTATTTAGAAGTATATGTTGTAAATAATCATACATTTAGAAATGTATTTTATCATGTGTAATATGGGAGTAGATATAGAATAATGTCATAGTTTTTCCAAGAAAATATTTAAATTTATACTCGAAGGATGTATTAGATAAATAAAAACATAATATTTTTTATGGGTGAGGGTAATATTTTGGTTACAAGATGCCAATGAGATGTAGAAGGGTAAGTAAAGTGGGTCGGTTGTGCCCAACCCCACCCAAGTTTGAATCTCACAAGGTGTTTATAGGCTATATGTGGCCACTTGAGTTGACTAAATGGTTTCAAGTGATCAAGTGGTATCTATTTATATTGATTTAATAGTTCTCAAGGACTGGGCTCTTGATTTGGGCCCTAGACTAGTTAGTAGCTCCAGTCAAAAGTGAATATCAATTAAAAGAAATTAGTTACAAGAAACTTAGAGAGGAATTTATTTTTGAAGGGAAATTATATTATTATAAATTATAATTTAAGTGCAAGTGGGTTTTGAATGGAAATACTTAGGGCAAGTCATTTTTAAAGGGAAATGATATAATTAACAATGTTAACTTTACGGAAAGTGATTAGTGAAGGCTAATGCTAATTTTAGATAAAGTGATGTGAAGGGAAATATTATTATAAGAAATGATAATATTATGGAAAGTGATTTGTGAAGGGAATGTTATTATTAGCATTGATAATTTTTGGGAAAGTGATTTGAGAAGGGAAAATTGTAAACACTATTATTAGAAATGTTAATTTTACAGAAAGGGATTTATGAAAGGATACATTATTATTAGAAATGATAATTCTAGAGAAAGTGAAAGGAAATGTTATTATGCATAATGTAAATTTTAGGGAAAGTGATTTATGAAGGAAAAAACTATTATTATCAATGATAACTTTATGTCAAGTGATTTGTGAAGGGAAATGTTATTATTAGCAATGCTAATTTTAAGTTATGTGATTTTTGAAAGGAAACACTATTATTAGTAATGCTAATTTTAATTGAAGTAATTTGTGAAGGGAAAATCCACTATTATAGATGATAATTTTATGAAAAATTATATTAATAGTAATGGTAATGGAAGTCAATGAATACTTAAAAGGAAAATGTTTTAATAATATTTTTAATTAAAGGCAGTTGGTAATTATGATGAAAGAAGAAAATCGTAATTAAATCATTCCATATATTGACTTTGGACATATCAAAAATATTATTTTTGGGTAAGTGAAAGAGGCCAATGTAAATATAATTTTATAAATATATAAAGAGGAAATTACAATTTTTTTTTTAGAAATTAGTGTTTTAATATAAAAGGAAAATAGAAAGCTAGTTATGGAATTTCGTGTTTTAATTAAAGATGGAAATAGAAAAATAATTTTATAAAATGGTATTATAATTAAAATGTGAATAAAAAATAATTATATAAATTTTCATTTTATCAAAATTATTGTATTTCAATTAGTCCAAATGATGTTGAAATTGCATTACCACCCTATGTACCAAGATACAAATCCAAAAAGGATCTAAAAATGAATGAATAAAGATAAAACAAGATTTATAGTAAGGGTCTCTAGGAGAAACTTTAGGTTATGAGAATGTAACTATAAATTAGAGGTCATGCCTCTTACCTAAATTATTAATGAAATTAGAAAGCTATATGACCTAATTTTTATAAACAAGTATGTGGGCATATCAAAATAATTATATTTATGCACCATATTTTATATATGATCACATTACAATAATAAATCACCCTAAGTAATTAAAACTTATAGAAATAGGATGATACATATTTGAGAGACAATAATAAAGTATCTTGACATACGTATACAAAAATGTCATAAATTTATCTTATGAAGGTGGTTGTAAGTACTAAAACCATGATTGTGACAAATGTTGGAAATTAGAAAAAAGGTGAGGTGGCATGTTTAGGATTAGGAGTGAAACATTGGTAGGTTTTTTTTGGGTGATGAAAAAAGGTTATTATGAAATTAAAATAATATGTGATAATCAATGCATTTTAAAATATATATTGAGGATATGAATGGGACATAAAACCATAGAAAACCATAACTTAGTATCGTATTAGCATAGTGGAAGCATTGAAAACATTGGTTTGAATGGGTTATAGTTATAAAGATGTTAATTTTAATAGGAATAAGATATAATAATTTGTAATTTTAATGATATTTAAGTATCTCTCTCACCTTGAAAACTTTGAGAGGGTAGAGAATGATGTTAATAGTTAAAATAATCAACTAGGATTCAATTATGAGAAAGATGTTACACATATATATTTGAATTAAGAAGGTAGTATATATGAATCAATGATATGATAAGAATATTCAAATGAATAATATGAGAGAGTTATGAATAAGATAAACCTGGAATAAACATATTTGAAAGTCATAATTTTTGGGTTCTTACAAGAAACTTAAAGTGAAATAACTAAAAAACATCTTAAAGTTGTAGGGAAAAGGGTAAACAAGGTTAGAAATGAAAAGGAAGCATTTAAGGCTAGTTTTAATAAAATGATATTAGAGTTTAATAAACCTAGAGTTGAGGAAATAGATGATATTTTTCACTATATATGGGAATAAATATATAAATCAAGGAAAATAGAAAGTCAAAGAGAAAATTATGCTAAGTGTTTTAAAAAAAATAGGGTAAAATAGTAAATACACTATACATAACTTGATAAAACAATAGAATAATGGATTCCTAAGATAATACAAAAAATGAAAATAATAAAATTTACCTTAATTCTTAAAATAATGAATGGAAGAATAATTTAAATACAAATAGGTGATGGGAATGAAAAGAGAGAGATCAATGACTGGAAGAGACACACTTGGGAATAATAACTAAATTTTGAGAATGTAAACAGGATTTGATGTTGACTGGATTGAAACCCTAAGAATATAAATATGATTTGAGAAAGGGATAAAATCCATGAACCATTAATTGTGACCCTATGCTACTAAATATAACCTACTACTATGATTGTGACCAATGCTAATTTTAAATATTTTAAACTTATGATAATGCTTCATTAGAGATAGATGAAAAGAGATTGAATTTTATTGATCTAGTTTATTTATAGAACTATTTTTAATTGATCTCATATGTCATTACCCTAGTTCACCAAAATGTCGCAAGAAGATATAAATATGAAAGCTTAGTGTCCTTGATCTCCCTCTTAGGGTTAGTTAGAAAATTATTTTTTACTAAGATAAAATGGGGAGTTTGAGATAGTGAAGGGGATAAATTCTAATTTATCTATTATTTTTGTAGGTTTCCTTTACTAAAAATTGGGAAAACATGATATAAATATAAAAAAATATTCACAAGATTTTTTTTATAAATGGTGTTTTACATAATTTTTTTTATTCCAATTGAGTGTCATATAACCAAGAAAGATCTCAGTGAATTTTTTTAATAGCAAGCTACATATCCCAGAAACTAAAATCAAATACACTATGGTTTTAGTGTAGTGTGAATGAAAGTATGAGATAAATATTATTTACTTTCTCTCCCCAAGTGAGATAAAGTTATATGCACATTTTCCTATCCTTATTTTGGCACACAATTTATTTAAACATGAATGAAATTCATAGAGAGTATACATAAATATTTTGTAGAGTGTGGCTATAATTAAATACTTCATTATTCATCTTGATAGTTATTTTTATAATTTTCTAGGAGGCCATATATATTTAGTATTATTGAATTAAAATTATGTGCTTGTTGGTATGCAAGTAGATAAAAAAAAAGATAAATAAGATGAAAACATATTCCCACATAAATGAAACAAAAGAGAGGGGGGAAGGACCCATAAAAAAGGGACAAATATGACTACTGGTTGAATCCATATTGGATAGATTCTATGAACCACTAAATATTTTATAAGCATTAAATGTAAAAATAATGATCAACCATAAATAACCAATAATTATCACAAAGTTATCTAATGTATTTCCTTTCTATAAAATTGTTGAACATGTCAAAATTAATTTTTCAATCTCTTTATGTCTATCTTTATCTCTACCTATCTCTCTCTCTATCTCTACCTATCTCTCTCTCTCTATCCCTCCCTCCCTCCCTCCCTCCCTCCCTCCCTCTATGTCTTTCCATGATATTCATCCTCCCCTCCCTCCATCTCTCCCTCCCCTCCCCCTCTCTCCCTCCCCCATATTGATGTCCCCACCTCTCCTTCACACTAAGTTTAATTTTTGTCTTTTCTTTCTACAACATTGTTGAACATTTAAAAAATAATTTTACAATGTGTGCCACACTTATTTATAACTTATAGGAGGATGAAACCAAAACATAACTAAATATTAGAGTAAATATTTTATTTTCGCATTAAGCTTTCACCATTTTCACTTTTAAAAGTGACTTGAGTAATACATTCATAGTGAAATAATATTACAAAAAAGTGAAACAAGAAAATAGAATAAAATGAATATATCTAAGAAGCTCCATATAAAGGAGGTTGTTTACTTTATGGGTCCACATGATAAGTCATCTACACAACAATAATTTGATCTCCCTCTATGCTTTATTCCAATTGATAGTTTAGAATCTAGCCACACAACATCTATTCCATCACCTTTTAGAACTCAATTATTTGATAGGCATACCCGTCACATCTCAATGACATCAGTCATTTCATCAAATCCACTAAAGAAATTGGGAAATATTTTATTAAATTTATAGAGGGAATTGTGTATGTCAACATTGAAGTTATTTTCTCAAAATAGTTCTTTCTTCACTAATTTTCGAACTTGTTCTTTTAAATCAGTAGGTATGTAAGGTTATGAATCTTCTTATTTAAAAATTTCATAGTGAAATGACCAAAATTTTTTAATGAATTTTATATCGCATGTCATCACTTTTTTTACTATGGAGATATGCAAGATAAAATTACAAATCATTATTTTTCAAATTGATGCCTTGGTAACATAGGTGAGAATTATTATCTTTAACTTGAATAAAAATACCTTCCAACACAAGGAACTTATCATCAATGAGGGCCATCTCTATTAAATATATATTTAAACCTCTCTACATTTACAAATATTTCTTCATGGTCTTCATTTATTTAATTATTTTAGGTCATTTAATTTCAATTATCTTTAAGTATTTCCTTTTCTCATCAATAAAATTTACTCCATCCATCAAAAATTGTTCTACCCATGTTTCTATAGATTTTAATAACTATTGAATTTTATAATATCATTGATGAATTCATTTTCAATATATTCAATAGGAACATAATCTACAACATGATGTCACATAGGTTAAAGAATTTATTGATATATGTGGAACTATGTGAACCTATTCTTCTCCATTTTATTAAAAAACATGGTCATGAAATATTTTTAGTTGTGAAAATAACTCTCATGACTTGGATCTCTCATGGGGATTATTTTCAAGATATGATATGCCAAATTCATGTCTTATTCATTATTATTATAAAGTGGTTGAACTATCTAACCAAGTTATGCATCTAAAGAATCTAATACCAATCTTAAGGTAATCTTTTCCTTATCATGATATGGATTTGTAAGGGATTTATTACTACATTTGAATAATGTCCATGAAAATTTATAATGGTTTTATTCTTATTCAATAGTTGATATATCCAAGTAAATGATACATCATCATAGGAACTTAAATTTTTGATATCATAATTAGAAAAGGTTCTTGTACGAAGAATGGGTTATTTGGGAGGTGAAAAAAAGGTGGAGGAACATGGGGATATGGTTACATATTATTGATATGTTGGTGAGGAACTTGGGGAAGTTAAATAATATATTGACGATCCAAACCATATGGCCTAGGACCAAACATGTGAGGGATAACTAATTTTTAGTTGTGTAGAGTGAATTGTCAAAGCTAATTCAGAAAGAAACAACTAAACACATTCAATGTAGTAGAAGTATTACTTGAAGGAAATGAAACTTCTATTCATTAATAGAGAATAGGGAAAACCAGTATAATATGATATAGTTCATGTTTTATAGAGTAGATACATGGAGCATGCTATCTATTTTATGATGATGTGGAACATCAACCTTAGGCTAGTTGTGTATGTTACCTACTTATACAAATAAAATATAAGAATGGTTATAAAAATTGCTAGTTACCAAGAAGATAGTTTCATTAGTTCATATTATAGGATATATGATGGTTGGTAAACACCTTGGAGTAGTGGTTGATGTAATTTGACACATATATGTGTTATGAAATCTAAGAAGTTAGAGATGCACATGAAACTATGAGATGTAGAGTTCATAAAAGTTGGTGAGATGGAGTATAAATTGTGCACTATGCAAGAAAATAAGGTTAAGGGGTTTATGAGCTATGACATGAAATTTATAGGTTAAAGATGTTGTGAGATATGACATAGAAATATGAGGTACACTATACTATAAGCACAAGGGGCATACAAGTCAATAATCTAGTGAGAAACTTATATGGTGTATGAGACTATGAGTTATGAAGTGTGTAGTAATGAGTATGTAGTATGGAGTGCATAGGGGTTAGAGTTTATATGTATAAAATATGGCATGAGACTTATGAATATGAATTTGAGAAAACTTCACACAAAGAGTGTGCAATATTAGGTGAGAGGTGCATAACTATCATAGTAGATAAAAATGTGTAATCTTGGCTATGCAAGAACTACACACAAATAATTTTACCTTTATTAAGAGTAATGGTCTCCATTGCATTGATGCACAATTAAAATAACTACTCCTAAAGTTATTATGAAGTGTACCACTTGGATTGATCAATATATTACCCAACCTTGACCACTCATTAAAGTTAATGTGTGCCATTGTAGGTGTGTGTGTCTATCAATTTGATAATCTAGTAATTCACTATGAGACACAAGTGTTAAAGATATAAATTATAAGGATGTTGTGTCACTACTAGCTTGATAAGTGGTAGAGTGTAAGACTTGAGAATGTCCACATTGAAGACTAGGTGCATGCCCAAGTATTGAGGTAGATAAAAAATGAAGGCATTCTCATTAACAATGCACAAATGGGGTAAGGTCCATATCTTATAGGCTTGATATTATAGTGTGGACTTATGAATAACTCTTTATGAAGTTTTAACTATAATTTATCACCAACTTGGAATGCATGAGGTGTATAGTGTGCATCATGTGCTCCTTGTACTTAACTTGAGTGTGAGAGAGAATTTTATGAACTTGTTGGTGAATAGAGTGGATATGAAATAGAAATTTCTCATCTTTTTCCACTTATTATTCATATCTATGTGATTAATTTCATGATGTACATGGTAATATATGTCTAGAGGTGTTAAAGGTTGAAGCCTAAGACGTGTCTGGAGTGGATTATGGCTAACAGATCTATGAAGAGTCCTATTATTATTATCATGTTGAATGTATAATAGATTGTCATCCTAAGTGTGATCATGTGTGGGGTTGTATATATGTATAATATGAACAAGTGTGTGACTAAAAACTTTAGTTTACCAATCTATCTAAAGATGAGAAGTCATCAATCAATATAGATGCATACCTATCAACCATATTGCTTGCCAAAAATGACTCACAAATAATGGATCGTGGTCAAATATGATGGATGTTGGTAACCCAAAATTAACCCAAACATGGTTGAAGAATGCCTACATAGTGACAACTACATCGATGTCTTTTTTACATGTGACCATGATGGCCATCTTGGAAAACTTAACATAGTGTCATATTGTCATCTTAGCATATGCAATCCATTAATGAAATCCATGAAGATAGATTCCCATGGTTTGGATAGAATTAATATAGGTGTGTAAAGTAATAATTCCTATTTGTGATATTTAAGATGTAATAAGGACTACAAGACTTGATGAGGTTCTCCACATCTATTCATATGTGTAGCTAGTATAAGTGTAATTAAAATACAATTAGATCTTTGTCATGCCAAAGTGTCCCAAGGCCTTGGCATAGTGTACCTACCAAATGAGTCAATGGTGAGGTTAACTAGAGGAAACATAGAGATGTTCAAGCTTAGTCCTAATATCTAGAATAGAGGAATACCCAATCTATGATGTTATGGCCATGCATGTCCAACACCATGATGAGAATGTGAATTGGTGGTTGGCTAAGGTAATTTATAGCCTTTTTTACTTATATTTATTGTGCTTAATCATGATATGGAGATGTTACATGTAAGTCATCCATTTCATGTGGCACACTTTTTCCATCTTATTCTACAACTACAAGAACTAAAGTGGTTTATGGTCTAAATAAATAACTATCTCCTTCCCAAGAATGTAGTGTCATGATTTATTAATTTATTTCATAATATCATATAATTCCTTCTCATAAGTGGAGTAACTTTGCACCATGTTACTAAATGTCTCTAGGTTGTATGCTAATAGATGCCCATGTTGAATGAAAACCATAATGAATGCTTTTTCAATTACATTAGTGTGAATTTTTAAGGTTTGAAAAATGCTGAGCATTGCGAGAATAGGTGGTATATAGAGGAATTTATTGAGTGCCTCAAAATTTCACTTTTTTTCTTGTGTTTAATCAAAATTAGATTTGGCATATGTGAGCTAGATGAGAACCCAAGATATGTGTGAGAAAATAAGGATGAACCTATGGTAGAAGTTAGCAAGTCCAAAAAAACTCCACAATTATATGATATTACACATAGTAGGCTAATATTTGATAACTTTAATCTTATATAGATATACTCTAATGTCATTATGATTAATTATGTATCCTAGGTATTGGATCTGTGCCATGCCAATTGTATACTTTATTAAGTTGGCTTGCAACTTGTATTAGTGCAAAGTGTCTAAAATTTATGAAATGTGCTCCATGAATTCCTCCCATGTTTTGATGAAAATGATAATGTCATAAAAGTATAATATGATGGAGTTGAGGAAATGCATGATTAGATCATATATCAAGTGCATGAAATTGGTTGGCATATTGGTGAGGTTGAAAGGCATGACCAACCATTGAAAAAATCCTTCCTATATCTTGAATGTTATTTTTCAGACATCTTTAGGATGAATTGGAACCTAATGGTAACCTAATTTTAAGTGGATCTTTGTGACGTTTTTACACCTCAAAGATGGTCTAGAAGGTTGTTAATGCTTGAGTAGATTTTTTTGAGTACATGATAGTCTATGTAGAGTCATTAGGGCCCATCCTTATTATGTGCAAGGACTATTAGACTCTCACAAGGCAAAGAGATAGGACTGATCTTACCCTAATAAATAAGTTCTTGAATCTATCAAAGGAATTCATCAGTCTCCCAAACTAATCTATGATAGAGGATATGTAGAAGAGGGGATATAGGAACTAAATCGATGCCATGATTTACTACATAGTGTGTTAGAAGGCCTTCAAGTTCTACAAAGTATTTGATACTCTACTCTAGTAACTTATCAAACTATTAATGTTGTAATAATGTGTGAGTGTTGTGCACTACCAGGGTGTGCTTTTATTTTGACTACATAGGTGTATCAGTGCAAACCATGAGTAAAATTAATGTCTACATGTGTAATATAAGTTTGTGACATTGTTTGGTAGAGACCAAGGTGACTTTGGTCATGGGCTCTGATTAAAAATTATTATAGAAGTGATCTTTCACATAAATAGTCTAATGATATGTCTTGGCTTGATATGTAGCTTCATGATAATACAATTAGGGTATCCAAAGTAAGATGTTGTATACTTTTAAAGGTATCATGTCACAAGAGATATTGTCCTCCATATGCTTAAATTTATACTAAAAAAGTGCATTACCTCTAGACTTATATATCTTTCCCCTATTATATCCACCCTAAAGAGTATGTATTTAAATGCACATTAGTTGTAATACCAAGGTGCTAATATATATATTAAGTGAAGATGTTCATATAGCTACCACTATCAATGATGACATAGAGAGGCTAATAATTCACATAGAACTTAGTTTGGAATAGATGTTTGTGCTCTTCAGAGATGTTAATCATAGTGGTTTTAGTGCTAAAATAAGAGGCATCTAGATTAGTGTTATCGATTGATGTGGGTCATGATGTAGATTGTATGATCAAGGATTGTTGTGCATGACATTTAGAATCATCTTGAGTGGATGAGTGATGGTTATGACACCACTTATCACCAAACTTATTATTCTTACCTTTGTTTGAAAAAAAGGCATTGGAGCCTTCAAGGGTTGAGTAATATTATGATGTTGTTCTCTTTTGCAAGAAGTGTGTTATTTCTTCTACATATAAGGTTGTGATGTGGAGTTATATAAATGTTGGACCTTGTGAACTATGTTAGATACATGGGTGACATGTTGATTCATATTTGCTTTAGCTTCAATCTTGGTAGTATTATGTTAGGCCTACCCTAAAGTGTTAGAAGTCAATAACTCCATCTTCCATAGATATAAGGTGAGAGTACACTAATGCATTTCAACACCTTATATTATTCACTCAAGTTATCTTGTATGCATGTAGACTAATCATGGAATATGTTGTTTTAGTCTTCCAAAAAGTGATCTTCATAATGACATAGTTGTTTTAACTTGATGTATTCATCTTCAAAGTGTTACATAAGTTTTCCTCCAACACATCAACAAAACTCTTCTAGGATTCAATTGGAATGCACTCTTGTGTGTGTTGCATGCTAAATCTCTCCCACTAGTGAACAATTATTATGGAAATATTTAGTACTACAATGGTGATCTTCATAGGATTAGTGAAGTGATTGACTGAGAAATATGCCTCAATTTTTTTAATCCAAGCATCAAATTCTTTAACATCGATCTTTCCTTCAAATAAAGGGATGTTGAGATTGAATTGAACTTTCAAGGGGGTGTTGTGAGATATTTTGAAATTCCAACATAGGTAGGGTTGTTAATCCCTTCCTCTCTTGAAAGGAGACTTGTGTGAAAAAATATCCCCAAGGTCTTAGTTATTAGGTCTTGGTATGCAAGGTAATTTAGTCATCATGTTGTGACCATACCATGTCAAGTGTATTTGGTGTGTATTTTAGATAGATCAATATGCATTAAAAATAAAGAGATTATACCTAATGACCTATCAAAATGATTTAACTATGAATAAAATATTGATTTAAAATGAAAATGTCTATTACTTATAAGTTTAATAATGCATAAAAAAATAGACAAAAGAGCATGCAATCAAAGTAAGCCTTAGATTCAGATTACAACTTAGAAACTAAACTAATCTAAACTAACAAACTAATTAAAAAATAAAAAAAGAGAGAGGTAAGGAGAGAAATAAAAATAGATCCCACTTTCTAAGGTTGACTAACATGGTTCTATTACACAGATGAATCTTAGAGTACCTAATCCTTAGTTAATGTAGACCTTACACAACTCTAACTAAGGATGGTGCAAGAGTCTATAGAATGAATTAGTAGAGCCAAGGAGGAAAAAAGGTTCACTATATACATGTGTAGAGCAAGTTTATCACATGAAAAATATTTTGGATTAATTTTTTTTTTCTATTAAGGATTATTTTAGATTCATCAAATGCTTAATGAGCTATAAACTTGGCTTATAAATAGCCTCGACTCAGAAAACTAATCTAGAAAGTAGGGAAAAACATGAAAGAAATGACTGGTCCACTACTCTAAGTTCTAATATAAAAGGGATAATTAGGCATAGTCTACTTTAATCCTAAAAAGAATAGCCTAAACATAATCTTCTTAGTCCTAAAAAAGACCAGCTCTTACTACATCAAGAATTTGATCTTATATAGGCATGTAGGCCTAAGGAAGTTCAAAATCAATTAAATTTTACTACTAGTGGGTAAGTTATAAACATTCATTACTGGTTGATGGAATGTGGCTAAGTAGGTAACTCAAAATATCTAATATATTAAGGCATGCCTATAATTGACACAATCAAACCATGCCTCAATTGAGTTCTAAAACTAAAAGTAGTCCATATTTAATTATGTTATTAAGCTTCCCATGTCTCTACACAATTGAGACCACACCTCTTTAAAACTAATATTTGTCTTTTTTGTTCTAATTTTAATTCTACTATGCATGCCATGATAGTTATTCCCATATCAATCATGATATAGGTCACCTTATCAATCACTTTATTATCTAGGACCATGATGAAATTGATTTTGAAAATCAAATTAAACATGGAGTCAATTTTTGGCCTCTGATAGTTTTGATGGGTAAATGGGCCATCAAATTTAAACTAGTACATTGTTGGTTATGTAGCTAGTGTGCCATTTAATTTAATGGGTTACTTCCACATGGATTATACTCACTTTCCCTCTACTTTACCCTCACTACATGGTTAGTTATACCTCTATAACCCCTATTATGACACTTAGCATCCTTCTCACTCTCTCAGGGCTTTTGATGGTTTTAATGGGTAGATGGGCCATCAAATTTAGGCTCATGATTTATTATATATGTAGCCAATGTGTCCTTAGTTATGATAGGGTCTAAACACATGGATTCTCCTCACTTTTTTGTTACTTAATTTGGGGATTTATGCACATGTTGACTATTCTTTTGTTTTTGAGGTGAGATTTTTCCATGCATCATAATCTTGCTTACCTAGTCTCTAATAAATTATACAACTACATGAACCACCTATTGGGACCAGCATACCCCATTTTTTGAATTGGAACCCTTGAGAAACCCTCAGAATAAAACATGTAAATTTCAGCATTTTAGGGTCTTTTATAGAATTTGAAGATCATCCACTTTGTTAAGAGATAGGCTTATGTGGTTTTAATCTTCTTTAATCTAGACTAATCTTTCTAATGAAGTTCATTTGGCCTTTAAGTTGTAGGTTTCATAGCATGCATCCCCATGGGCTCTACATTCCAAAACCCTAACAAACCCTCAATTCAAATTTGAATAAAGGTGGGACCCAAATTGGTGGGAACCATTTTAAAATTCATTAATAGACTTAATTATAAAACACATATTCTAGGTTTAGTCATTGTTTTAACACAAATTGACTAAGAAAACTGATCCCCTTTGATTATTTCCCCCATTTATAAAGATACTTATGGACTAACTAAATATCATTATATAGGGTCCTTTTATATTCCCCAACTTGGCCTAAGACTTTAATATTAAGGCCCTAATGTATTCATTAATACAATCATGACCTTAGTCTTAACACCTTAAGCCTAAGTTTTTATTTGTCTCCATGGTCCTAACATTAACTTCCTCACACTTTTTAGGATCCTATGGTTGTTAATTTATCATGGTATTTGATCCAATGATGTGAGGATAACCCAAAATTTATCTTAAATAACATGCATCCTTGGTAATCTGACGACCTACACTTACTCACTAGGACCCAATTGGATGGAGTGAAGCATAATTGAAAATTCAAAAGGATGTCAGAAGCCTAAAAGATGGACATGCAACACCATCACATCTAAGGATTAAAAGGAAAAGGGGCTTGTTTGATATGATTTCCAATCAATAACAAGTCCCTAGATCAAGATCCTATAGCTATTGATTTATCATGGCATTTGATCTAATGGGGTGAATTAACACCAAAACCCTAGGAATCCCCACAAAAATGCCAAGTAACATACTCACATTGACACTAAATATTTTGCTAAACTTGAAATTGATATTCGTGTGACCATCATCCAAACATTCATAAAGATGAACTTGACATCCATGCAACTGTCAACTTTAATCCCAAAAAAATTAAAACTTCATTAGTTTAAACTTGACATCCATGCGACCATCAATTGACACTCATGAGGGTGTATTTTATGTTCATGAAACCATCAATTTTAACCCAATGAAATATCTTACTTAGTGTTCAAATGGCATTCCAAAATCATATTTTAACTCAGAAGTGGCTTCTTAATCTCAAGGAAATGCTCAAAAGATGTTCAACAATGGGAGCCTTTAGCCTACAAAATATAGAAATAGTATTATAATCTAAATACTTAGTCTAAATTCATATGAAAGGGTCCTCATGGAATTTTTTCATGAGCCTTGAACTATAAGCTTATGTTAAGTCTTATGTTAAAAGGGAAACCCTTGTCACATGAAGTGTAAGCTAACTAAATTTTTTGTGTGGTGGCCTAAACTATTTAGACCCTTGCTCCTTCATTATAAATTTAGAAATTTGATGCTTAAAAAACAAAAAAAAAACCTTAGCCTAAGGAACTTAAGCGTAAATCATGAATTTAATAATAAAACTGACTTAATGTTTGATCATTATTTGTAGATCAATAGTTCATGCCCCATTTTTGGATTTGATCCAATGGTGTGAGGGTACCAATGACTTTTCATATACTTGTAAGCTCACCATGTCACTGATACTCGATCGATGAATGATTGACCAAAATATTTTAAGCATGAAGAAGGCATGTAAAATTCCAAGTGTCATGATCACAAAGTTTGCAATAGAGAGACCTAATCAAGATCCAAAGGCCTAGATTATAATCAATGGCTTGTACTAATTTGGGACTTTGATCCTAAAGTATAAAATGAAGGAGGTATTTTCAAATACCAATGACTAGTGTTCAAATGACATTTATGAAAAATACCATGAAAAGTCAAGACTAGTGCCACATAAGTGTCATTCAAGTAGAAAAGGACAAAATTCAAGATTTCATGGGATTAAAAACACAAAGGTATAAAGACAAAGGTTCAAATCAAATCCAGAACATGTATAAGCTAAATATTAGATATCTTCCACCATTAAATATCCAAAACCCTAAACCCTACATAAAATCAACCCAAACAAATTCAATTTACTACAATCTAATCAAATGATAACTTAATTTTGTTTCTAGGCATAAGAGTGATTTCACAAAGATCATCTATAATATGGCATGCACAATTAGTAAGAAATAGAGACCATGGTAGCTATCAAGTAGAAATTAAAGGAAGAGGCTAAGCTCTATTTGGCAATAAATAATGAGGGTAGGCTATTCAAGGATACAAAATTAGACCTCACAACATTAAACATCCCTGGGATTAGGAATTAGCCTAAGATATTCTTCATGATAGAATAGTTGAAACCCATTTCAAGGGAGGAGTAGATAAATAACAATATAAATTGATGACACTATGACCTGGTTGTAATCCAAATGGTGGGCCATCATCATTCCATGACAAAACTAGAGGTATTGCATGACATTGATGTCCTTGCCCCCATAGTTTTTGATTGTAAGATAGATGGTGAGTGGATCATTAGGGAAGGTAGCTCAAAATGGGTGGCATACATTTCCCCTATTGATTTTGAAAATTAATATAAAATCCCCCTTCCCCATGTAGACCTTCCCAAAATAAGGGAATGGACCAATAACCATGACATAGACTTTGTCCTGAGACCTTGGCTCCACTAAGGACCTCACATATTTGAAAATTCCCTATCATCCAATTTAGAGAGGGTATTAGGGTGATAATGACCTTATTGAATAAATATTTTGGTACCCCTTCGACCACTTACATAAATAAGGTTTGGGTCTCATATGTGTACTTTTTGGTGGAGGAAAAACTTACCCCTCCAATTAGAGATTTGATCAGTGTCTTCCTTGCTTAGCAATTCATCACCATCAAAAGAAAGATCTCCTAGAAATTATACATGATGTCATACCTAATTTATGCCCTTTTTGGTTCAATCATCTTCCCTAGCATTAGTAATTGGTCTGCAAAGGGTAGGACAAACATTTCACACTACTATTCCAAGATGTACATCTTCAAGTACAAGAATCACATGTAGTTTATTTATGCCTATGTTTACCTTGTTATAGTGGAGGTCATCATAGGTGTTCCCATGCCTAGGATCCACCCACTCATCAAGAGATATGTTGAAATGATAGGGGATCTATGTTATTATCCTAACTGCATAATCATCAAGATAGAAGGAATCATGACTTAACCTTATAAGCTGACAGTATATGTTCTAAATAAGCTACTAGAGTAGGAAATTACTTCCCAACTCATCCATGCCATTAATAATAATTTTAAAGAGAAAATGAAATTACTACTCCACCCTTTCCCCTTGAATATTGGGAAAACCATAATAAAGGACTAGAAATAGGTAGTGGTTATGTCCACACATAGGGATGCATTTGGCTTCCAACTAGATGAAATCCAAAAGTGAGATCCAAAGAATGTAGTTGGTGAACATCTAAGGGACATAAATCTCTCAAATCCATAATATACACATCAAATCAATGTCCATGACACCATATATATCAAGGTTAAGAACTATGAAGAGGTATTGGCCAGGATCCAAGGCCACGACATTAAGCTCAAGCATAGATTGGTCAAGGACAATAAGCCATCTAGAGAAACATGGAAAATGCACCCTTTTCAATACCATTTAATACCTATGCTATCTATAAAAACCCATGAACCACTTAAGATAGAGCAACCACCACCCCAACAATAGGTCAAACAAGTTTAGGGTGATTAAGGCAAAGGAAAGGAGAAGGATGGAGAGATAAGATCAGAAGAAAGACCTAGAAAAGGGCCATTACATTCAACCATGAAATAAAGGACACCTTCTCCAATATATTTCATTAACATGATAGTTTTAAAACCATAAGAGACACTTGAGGGTGCCCTCAAGGAACTTGTAGAATCCTATGGCTTAGGTGGAGAGGAGGAACCTTCAGAGGAAATAATAGGAAAGGAGCTGATCCCTATGGTACCTCAAGAGGAGAGGAAGGTAGAATAGGCCTTGGTCCTAGTAAGACTAATAAAGAATACTAGATTGATGTTTACTCATCCCACTAGTGAAGTCAATCTCTTTAGTGATGAATTTCAAATCCATGGACTAGTCATTCCTAACTGGTTCATCTATGTAAAATTACAAAAGATCCCCTCTCTTTCTCATTCTTGGGCCATGAAAAAGGTCACTAATGTGGGAATACAAGATGATATGAAGCTTTAGATAAGGGCTATAATTAAAGATCAGGAATGAAGAATAATTATGGTCATTTAAGGGACAAAAGGTAAGTAGATAGATGCTCTGGGAGCATCTACTAGTTCAAGTGTGGAGGTCCTAGAACCTCCCCAATTCAAGGAACTAGTCACTACTATCCATTTCAACCTTGAGATAGTTACGTTGGAAAGAATAACAACCAAAATAGTTGTGGTTGGGATAGAGGAATTCACCTTTCAGAATGTGAAACCATTTTTAGAACTAATCCTAGTGGGTGGCTAACAACTTGGAGAGGCTATAATTCATGAGGAAGATATGGAAAATTTAATTGAAGCCCATTTAACACAAGCTTAATTTGGAGTCTAAGGTATGAATCAAAGGATCCAAAACATGGAAAGAGAGAAAGAAAACTTGGAAAAATAGGTAATTATATCAGTGCTAGATACAATAATCAAGATTCTTGACAAGTCATTTTATGACATGTTTGAGGCACTTAAGTTGATGAAATTAAGGCAAAGTGCATTAGAAGGACAATGTGAACTAACCAAGAGTCTAATCACCTAGTGGCAGGCCTCTGAGGATAAAATATCTCAACTCTATTATATTTAGGCAAAGAAGCAGATCCCAAACTTCAAGACCATCAGTTTGGGGAATTTGAGCACAATTATAGGAATTGTAATTGAAAAGGTTTAGATTTTGAGTGTATGGTATAATGGCATTCAAATTATTCTAAAAGAAGACAAATAACTAGTTGAAAGAATTAAATAACTTCTTGGGACCATGTTTACAGATCCTTCACAACCCAATGCCCTTGGGATCATTAGTGATGAGGAATTCAAGCATAGTGCTACTTTGGTAACCTAGGAAATTAGGGGAAAAGGCCAAGGTAGATCTGGGGGTGAAAACGACAAAATCCTAGGCATGATACTCAATACAAGGGAAAAAATAAATGAAGCCAGGAGTATCAAAGAATCCATGGATAGAAATCATAAAGAATTTGATGACCTAGTAGATCAGGAGGAAGAATAAATCATGAAGTCTATTGTGGATCTTTACTTAATTGATGAATAACGAGAGAGCTCCATGAGCAAACTCCAGTAGTATAGTTAGGGGCCCCACCGTCAAATTAAGCATATTCTATTTTGTAAAAAAATTGTAACATTTTGAAGTAGAATATTCCATTGTAAAGTCATATGCTAATTTGTTAGCATATTTGCCTCTAGGTCAGTATAATTTGGAAAAGCACTTGTATTTTAAAACTTGTAAAGATAGTTGTCCCTATATTTGTACACTTGTATTTTTTAATTGATCAATATACTGCATAGTCTTCCTATAAAGGCATGCATGACCATTATAAGAGAGGGAGAGAGTTTTTTGAGAAGATTTTGTATACTTAAAGAAATTATTAAGATCAAGGAGTTATGTAAGGGTTGTCCATTTTTGATGTGTTAATTGCTAATATATCTTTTCTCTCAATTATTAATAGAGGTCTTGAATTTGAATACTATCTTTAAATTATGAATAACATTCTTTAATCACAAGGTTTCTAATTTATGCCTATGCTATATTAGTTGAAATATCTTATGTTTTGGTTCATTTCATTTTGCTTTGTATTCAGATGTGTAATTACTATTTGATTATAGTGGTAAATCCCTAAAGTAGACTTGGTTCTTACTTTTGATTATTAAACATTTTCCTTTGAAGTTTGTCTAATATATACTGAGATTTGAGCTTAGGATATGTTGAATTATATTATTTTACATGCATATTTAGTTATCATTGATACTTTATCATAATGTTTAGGACTAAAATTGGTAATCACTCACTTCCTTTTTGCTCTACCCTCCTCTTTGCTCCCTTTTTTACACCAAGATCACTTTAGTTTTAGTTACATTATAAATATCCACTTAGATCAGTATTTAGATTAAAATTGGGACATAACTCACTAAGTATCAATAGAGAATCACAAATAATAGGCCAAGGTGGCTCCCAACCACCAAATTATATAAATATTGTGGAACAATTATTTTACTCTACTAATATTTCACCATAGGAAAATAGATTTTCAAAACCTACAACTCATGCTCTAAATTTTCTAGGTTATAAAATGAGAAGTGTTCTCTAAACAATAAGAGCACCCATGGTACATTTAGAAGCATCAACAAGATAATTCCCACTGGTGCTAGAAGGAGGGCCAAAATTCTTTGAATCCTTTTTGATCTTATTCTTGTTTTGCCTAAAGATCAATATATCTTCATGTTTTTGAATAAATTATTTTCTTGAAAGTATAAATATCATTGATCTTTGTTTTTTTGGACACCCCTTTCTATTTCCTTTGAAGTTATTTGAGAATTGGTGCTTGTTTCTAGTAAATTTAGCTTTAAGTTTGAAATTACATAGCATCTAAGGTTAGAACAACTCATTTTGATCAAAGGTGGGCATATATTTTATGGATTTTATTTCCTTTAGTCTTATAATTGCTAAGATAGACCATATTTATGTATTTGGGTACACCTTTGAGCTAATTCAATCAAAGATCAATGTCCTTTGCAAATTATTATACTACCTTTAGAAAATAATCTCAATGTGCAAGTCTAACGCTTGTTCTTCATAAAATATAACTTGAAACATTATATTTTAGGAAGGATACTCAAATTTCAAGCTTAAATTGCCCTAGATTAGAATAAGATCACACTCATTAACTAGAGATATTTTACTTAAACTCAAAGTACATAATAGAGCCAAATGTGATAAGGTTAGGAGATTAAAGTCTCTACCATCTTCTCCTCTTCAAGGTACATGTGCCTTCAACCTTCATCTAGGTATGGCATGGTTGGGGGATTCTTTGATTAATATACCAGGGGTAATTCATGATCTCCTAAGGAACCCTAAGAAATATCTACCTACATTTAGTCTAATTAGAATAATAACCACTGAGGAACATATAAAGTCTTTTAAAGTTTCCTTAAGGCTACTTAATGTAGTATATGAGGATGTAGTATGTAGGATATTTACTTTCACTTTTAAAGATGTAGCTTATGAATGGTTTTTAAAATTGTATGATAATTACATTACGAGTTGGAATGTTTCAATAATGTGTTCATTGATCAATTTAGTAAGATTTTCAGTCCCTATGTTATTTACCATCAATTCAACACTATTAGAAGGGATGACAATGAGCCTATTAGGTCATTTAATACTAGGTTTGAAAAGATGTATGGTAGAACCATAGAGCCTTATAATCTTGATGATGTTATAGCTTTAGATATCTAAAAATATGAAGTGGATCCTATGACCTCTATATTCTTGAAAAGATCCATACCAACTATAGCTTCATTGGCCTAGGCCTACTCTAAATTAGTGACCATTAATGATTAAGTATATCCCTAGGGGAAAATGGCTTACTCAATCCCAAATGTGAACCCACACATTCTTATGATGAACTTGTTCCCCAATAATAACCAAAATCTCCCAACCTTAAACCAAATTCATAATTTAAATCAATTGCCCTTAAGTTATATGACCCCAAATGAACATCTAGGATTATTGAGTCATCCTACTAATGGATTTAATATAGGTGATCAATTAGACTTAGTACCAGCTACAAGTGTTAACAATAATTAGGTACATAATTTTGAAACTCCAAAAAATGAGAATGAGTCTATCTTGAAAATGGTTCAAAAATTAAGCACTAATTTCCTTCAGTTATAGAAATAAGTAGGTAATACCAAAGAGAATTTTGGTAGGAATTTATAATTTCAAAGGTTTAATAGGCCAAAAAATAGATTTTAGAATGATATTTTTCACAATAACAAGGCTAATGAACCATCTTCCAGTAATAAGAATATGGACATTAATCTTACTAATATTGCATTTCTTGACTATTGTAGGGTACATTACACAACCAAGCATGGGGAAATTGATTGTATAGAATTTTGAAAATCCTTTGAGGCTTTAAAAGAGGAGTTGGATAAATTTGAAGTGGTACCTAACAAAGAAAGTGGTGTAGGTCCTTCTAGATATAAGCCATCTAAGTAGGCCTTCATGGTGGATACCTTTGACTTCCCCCTTCATGAGGAAAATGAGCCTGATGAGAAACTTGAAGAAGTCTAGGCCTTTCAATAGTTCTTGAAGAAGAACTAACCCTTGAAGAATAGAGATAATAGGTATCCTTTGACTACCTAAACACCTCTAAATAATTTTTGAACTCCTCTTGATACCTCTTCAAGAAATAATCTAGAGCCACCAAAAGGGAGTACTTCTAAAACCAATGTTAAAATTCCTAGTTCTTCTAGTAAAATTGGATATAACATAGTTGATGACATGAATAAGATAAAGGATCATATCACATTGCATGAAATCACATAGATTAGAAAGTAGAGGGACCTCTTGTTGGAATCCTTATTAAAGAAGCACAATAATCCACCAAAGACTGATCATGCCAACATAACTGTGCATAAAGCCAAAGCTGAGTCGCCTCCTTTCTTGCTCACTGTCAAGATGTTTGGTAAGAACTTGCATAATTTATTATTAGATTAAAAATAATCTACCAATATCATGCCTATAGGTATATGCAATCAACTTGGTTTAACACTTATAAAGTCTGATAGGGTTGTCACCCAATTGGACAAATCTATAGTCAAGGTTGTAAGATAATTATTAAATGTTCATATGTAATAGAATTTTGAGCCTAGGATAAAATAATTCATTGATATTTAAGTAGTTTAAATACCTGATGTTTATTGAATCTTACTAATTAGGGAATGGATCAAGGCTTTGAATGGTTACATGTCTACTAACCACTCACATTTGTGGCTACCTTGGAAGGGGGTCCCTAATCAAATTAGGGTTGTAAGAGAACAAAGAATGAAGAATATGACAATTGAGTATAATTATATAAATGAGAGGGTCAAAATAATTGACTCAGACCTAGGGGTTTTCACCCTAGAAGTTGTTAAGACATGTGATCCCAAGAATGCTTAGGTTGTTCCTGGATTATGGAAATTGCATTTTGATGACACTAAGTGTAGTGTTGGATTAAGGGTTGGTGTTGTCTTGACCAATCCCACTAATAAAAATCATCATGATTCCTACAGGCTCTAATTCCATTGTACTAACAATCTTATTGAGTATGAAGCACTTGTCCTAGGTTTACAGTTTGCCATAAAAAATAAGGTCAAGGAACTACTAGTTTATGGTGATTCAAAACTAATGGTTAACTAGGTTAGAAGAAAATACCAATGTAAAATTTCATAATTGAAAAGATATAAGTGTAGAGTTTGTGACCTAATTGAGTCCTTTGATGCCTTTATCATCAAGTCCATCCCAAGGGAGGAAAATCAAGCTGTTGATAAGCTGGCATCTACTACAACCAACCTCATATGTAACCAAGATTCTCCAAGTTTCAGTGTTGAGCTGATCCCTTATCCTTTAGTGACTAACAACATTAATCACTTTCAAGTATTCAATGATGATTAGTAGATATTTGATTTTATTACCATTTTTTGGGCATTTGATGATCATATTATTGATGAGTCTAATGAAAATACATCTAGGGAAGATAAATTTGATGGCAAGGTCATTCAGTTGAATGATAACAAAATTACAAAGGGGATGATTAATTTAGAAAGACTTTTTTATTAACAAACTCATTGATACTTCCAAGGTTCCTAAGGTAAATGGGAATGACTATAATGCTATTGACTTAGGCCTTCACGATCAGCCTCAGCTAGTAAATGTAGGGAAGACCTGTATAAACATTGAGAATAAGAAAACTAAGGAACTCCTCACCTGATACAAAGATGCCATAGCATGGTCTTATGATGACCTAGATATATTTTATCCAAGGGTCATCACACATACCATACCCATTAAAGAGAGCTAAAAATCATTTAGGTATAAACAAATGCCTGTAAACCCTATATTAGAACCAATGATATTTAAAGAGGTTAAGAGACTTTTAGATGCTAGGATAGTCTTCCCATCAGGCACTCTACTCGGGTAGCTAATTTGGTGCTTGTCAAGAAGAAGAATGTGAGATTAGACTTTGTACAGACTTCAAAAATTTGAACAAAGCATCAGAAAAGGAAAACTACCCCCTTCTTTCCCTAGACTAAGTAATTCAAGTTGTTTAAGGATTAGTTATGATTTATTTTCTTGATGGATTTTTAGGTTATAACCAAATATTGGTTGATAGGGAGGACAAGATGAAGATAACCTTCATCATAAAGTGAGGGACCTTCACTTAAAAAATAATGCCTTTTAGACTCATCAATGCAGGATCCACCTTCCATAGAGATATGGATCATGCCTTTTAAGGCCTAATAGGTAAATGCATCAATATTTATATGGATCATCTAATATTTTTTTCTAAAAATAGGGAAGATCATTTCATGCATTTACGACAAGTTTTTGAAAGATACAGAAGGTATGGAATTTCCTTAAACCCTAAGAAAAGTATCTTTTATGTGACTAAAGGAAAGTTATTAGGTCATGTTATAACTAAATATGGAATCTCTATAGATCTTAAAAGAGTGGAGGCCATATCTATAATAGATCCTCCAAAAAATAAAAAGGAGTTAAAGTCATTCTTTGGTGAAATTAATTTTGTAAGAAAGTTTATTTTTAGTTTTGTATAAATAGTCAAACCACTAAATGGAATGTTGAAGAAGGATGCCAAAGTCAATGAATATTCTAGAAAGGCATTTAATGATATCAAGAAGGCCATTAGTTAGGCTCTAGTCCTTATAAGTCTTAACTTTTAAAGGTACTTATACCTTTATTTGTTTGCATTTGATCACACTATGGCTTTAGTGTTAACTTAGAAAATTGAAGGGTGTGACCACCCCATAGCTTTCATGAGCACTAATTTCAAGAATGCTAAGTTAAATTACTAATTTATTGAAAAACAAGCATATGCATTAGTCAAGGCAATTAATAAATTTAGGCATTACATCCTTAGAAATAAGGTGCATGCCATCTTACCTGACCCTACCACCAAAATTATGTTAAGTTAGAATGAATTAGGAGAACATAAAGGTAAATGGATGTCAATCTTATAGGAATATGACCTATAAATGAAAATATCAAAATTGGCAATGTGCCAAGGTTTGATTTAGATGATTTTTAATAATAACCTTAGGCTAAGTATTATGTAGGTAGATTAAAAAAAATTTCAAGCTAGTGAGTGGTATGATCCAATCATACATTTTATAATCAATGGTATTTATCCTATAGGTCCAATACATTAGAAAAGAGGTCCTTGAGGTTAAAGGAAACCCACTACTTGATCAATAATGGGGTTTTATATAGGAATAATTTTGAAGGTGTCTACCTAAGGTGTGTCTCTCAAGAAAAAGCCACCCAAATCATGAGTACATTTCATGAAAAGTTAGGAAATGGACATCCATCTAGGAAGACCACAACCCATAAGATTCTTAGAGTTGGCTATTATTGGCCAAATATTTTCAAAGATACCCATAAACATACAAAATAATTCTACTCATGTTAGATCTTTAGCACTAAGGAGCCAAAGGCAACAATGCCTCTATAACCAGTCATGATTGATAAACCTTTTGCTCAATGGGGGTTGGGATTTATTGGTGTAATCAACCCTAAATCATCTGAAGGTCATAATTATTTTCTTATTACCATAGATTATTTTACAATATGGACTAACGTTATATCAACTAAAAAATATAGAATCAAGGGAGTGATCAGCTTCTTATAAGAAAATATCTGTACCAAGTTTGGGACTCTTGTATCCTTAGTATGTGACAATAGGTTTGCCTTCACATCCATAGAGATGATTGAATGGGATTATGATAATGAAAACACTCTCAAGTTTTCATCCAATCATTATATCCAAGGGAATGGAGTCTCTAAGTCAACAAATAAGAACCTAATGAAAGCAATCAAGAAGTCTACCAAAGATGAGCCAAAGACTTGGCATAAGCTCCTTAAATTTTCACTTTGGGATGATAGGATAAGAATCAAGCAAGCCTTAAGAGCTTCACCATTTCTACTGGTGTATGGATAGGAAGTCATCTTTCCCATCACTCTTAATATGTCTACATATAGATTTATGCTAGAGTACATGGAGGAGAGCCAAGAGGTAGCCAATTCTAGATAGCTAGATATAATTCAAATGGAAGATGCAAGGGAGAAATCCTTTGCTGATTTTACAAAGCATTAAACCATGATCAAGAGATGGTTTGATAAAAGCTCCAAAATCAAGGTGTTTAGACAAGGATACCTAGTCCTCCTCTAGGATAAAGTATCTGAACCAAAGGGAAAACATGGCAAATTCACACCCCTATGGATTGGCCCATACAAGATTATAGAAACATTGGGAAATGACACCTTCAAGATTAAAGACTTACAAGGAGTAGAGTTTACATTTACCACCAATGGGTAATACCTCAAACATTATTTCTCTACTACTCCCCCTAGGGTCAGAGTAAAATTATAAGATGATTATATTAGTGTAGGTAGGCTAGTTAATTTATTTCCATGTTCTTTCCTTCTTATCCCTTGTTTGTGCATAGGCATGTACATTTTTGTTTGTTTTCCTTGGTTTTTTTTATGTGTTTTTCTTTCATGTTACTTGGTTTCCCGATTCCAATAATTCCTTGTGGATAGTCTAGAGCTTAGAAGTTATGAAGTTTGCTTAAAAACATGCCCCCCAATTCATAAATGAAGGTATGAACCCCATGCATAGAGTAACTATGGTTCTAAAATATAAAGCATGATGTTATATCTTAGAGAAACTAATAAAGACCAATAGAAAGGCTAATTACCTCATTAGACCCTAAGCATTATCTTGACCTCAAACTAGTTTTAATAAGACTTTCACTTATGGATGAAAACTCAAATTATCAGGGTATACCCAAAACTAGAACTTAATTAACATCATTGCTTGGGATAAGAGTTGCAACCATAGGTGATTTTATAAATATAAAATACTTGAACAAATCCAAAAACTTGGCTATCCTGGCTCCCAACTTTATTGAAAGCCTAAAGATATAAGAAAATATAAAAATAAGGACACAATGCAAAAATAAAAGCTTTCAGATATAGGTGATTCTAGTAATCTCCATTGAGGCTATGGATGCCTAAGTGGCATTGGAGAAAGGCCATGAGTGGATCCAAAGGCATCTCTACCAAGGATATGGATGCCTATCTGGTAGCATATCAATGTTTAAGCCTTCCCTAAGTTAAGAGTGTGGTTCATAACGAGCATTTTAGCATACTATAAATTAGTATAAGTGATTGAGGACATGAAACCTAGAATTTGTTTCTTAAACCCCATATCAAATAGTAAGTGGAATAAAAACACACACAAAATATGGATATGTCTTGGAATTTAATCTTAAAACCACAAATATAAGGTTTGTTTCAATTATGGATTGGTCTAGATGATTATATTGATCAAATAAAGTGGATGACCTAATTATTTATCTAATCAAAGTCTTTAGGTTCTAACATATTGATATGTTTCTCATATGAGTCATCATTTATTGGGACCAACATATCCCATTTTTTTAAATTAGGATCCTTGAGAAACCCTCAAAATAAAACATGGAAATTTCAGCATGTCAGGGTCTTTTATATAATTTGAAGATCATCGACTTTGTTAAGAGATAAACTTATGCAGTTTTAATCTACTTTAATCTAGACTAACCTTACTAATGAAGTTCATTTGGCCTTTAAGTTTTAAGTTCCATGGCATGCATTCCCATGGTTTCTACATTTCAAAACCCTAGCAAACCCTTGATTCAAATTTTAATAAAGGTGGGAACCAAACTGATAGGAACCATTTTAAGATTCATTTATAGACTCAATTATAAAATGCATATTCTAGGTTTAGTAATTTTTTGTAACACAACTTGACTAAGAAACATGATCCCCTTAGATTATTTACTCCCTTTCTAAAGTTCCTTATGGCCTAACTAAATGTCATTGTGTAGGGTCCTTTTATATTCCACAACTTGGCCTAAGACTTCAATATTAAGGCCTCGACGTATTCATTAATATAATGATGACCTTAGTATTAACACCTTAAGCCTAAGTTTTTATTGTCTTAATGGTCCTAACATTAAATTCCTCATGATTTAAAAGATCATATGATTGTCATTTTATCATGGGATTTGATCCAATGACATGAGGATAACCCAAACTTTATCTTAAATAACATGCATCTTTGGTAATTTGATGATCCATGTTTACTCGCTATGACCCAATTAGATGGAGTAAAGTATAATTGAAAGGTAAAAAGGATGCAAGAAGATATAAATATGGACATGTAACACCATCTCATTCAAGGATTAAAAGTAAAAGGGGCCCACCTAACATGACCACCAATCAATAGCAAGTCCCTAGATCAAGATCTTATGACTATCACTTTATTGTGGCATTTGATCCAATAGGGTGATTTAACATTGAAACCCTAGGAAGCCCCATGGAAATTCCAAGTGGCATCCTCATATTTTTCACTAAATATTTTTCCAAAATTAAAATTAACGTTCATGTGATCATCATCCAAACATCTGAAAAGACAAACTTGATGTCTGCACAACCATTAACTTTAAGCTGAGAAAAATTAAAACTTCATAGGGTGAATTAAAACTGAAACCCTAGGAAGCCCCATGAAAATGCCAAGTGGCATCCTTACATTTTTCATTGAATATTTTATCAAACTTAAAATTAACATTCATGTGATTTTCATCCAAAAAACCAAAAATATGAACTTGACATTTGTGTGATCATCAATTTTAAGCCCAACAAAATTAAAACTTCACTGGTTTAAACTTGGCATCCATGTGATCATCAATTGATACCCATGAGGGTATATTTGACAACCACGAGACCTCCAATTTTAACCCAATGAAATATCTTACTTAGTGTTCAAATTTCATTCCAAAATCATATTTTAACTCAAAATTGGCTTCTTAATCTCAAAGAAATGCTCAAAAGATGTTCATCAATGGGATCTTTTAGCTTGTAAAATATGGAAATGGTATTATAATATAAATACTTAGTATAAATTCATATATAAGGGTCCTCATGGCATTTTGTTATGAACCTTGAACTATGAGCTCATGTTAAGTCTTATGTTAAAAGGATAAGCCCTTGTCACATGGAGTGTAAGCTAACCAAAGGTTTTTATGTGTGGTGGCCTAAACTATTGAGACCCTTGCCCCTTCATTATAAATTGGGAAATATAGGCATATGTTCCTTAGCCTAAGGTTTATTTCATGCTTAATAAACATGAAACAAACCTTAGCCTAAGGAATTAAGCCTAGATCATGACTTTAATAATAAACTGACTTAACATTCAAGCATTATTTGTAAATTAATAGTTTGCACCCCATCACTAGATTTGATCCAATAGTGTGAGGGAACAAATGAATTTTAAAAGGCCCATAATCTCACCACATGGTTGATACTCAGTCAACAAATGATTGACCAAAATATTTGGAGCATGGAAAAGGCATGCAAAATGCCAAGTGTCATGATCACAGAGTTTACAATAAAAAAACCCAATTAGGATCCAAGGGCCTAGATTGTAATCAATGGCTTGCACTAATCTGGGACTTTGATCCTATCGTGCAACATGAAGGAGTTATTTTTAAATACCAATGGCTAGTGTTTAAATGAGATTTATGAAAAATTCCATGAAAGGTCAAGACTAGTGCCACATAAGTGCCACACAAGTAGAAAAGGATAAGATTCAAGATTTTGTGGGATCAAAAATAAAAAGGTATAAAGGCAAAGGTCTAAATCAAATCTAAAACATGTATAAGTTGAATCATGGATATATTTCACCATTAAATCTCCAAAACATTAAACCCTACATAAAAGTGACTCAAATGGATTCAATTTGCTAAAATCTAATCAAAGATAACTTGATTATGTTTCTAAGCATGACAGAGATTTCATAAAGATCATTTGTAATCCATCATAAATAATTAGTAAGAAATAAATACCATCATATCTAGTAGGTAATAATTGAAGAGGCCATGCTCTATTTCGCAATAGACAATGAGGTCTAGATATTCTAGGATATAGAATTGGACCTCATTACATTAAACATCCCTAAGATTAGGAAATGGTCCAAGCTCTTCTTCATGATAAAATAGGTGAAACCCATCTCAAGGGAGGAGCAAAAAAATTACACCATAAATTGATGACACTTTGACCTAGTTGCAATCCAAATGGTGGGCATTCATCACACCACAACAAAACTAGAGGTATTGCACTATATTGAAATCCTTTCCCCCATATTTGTTGATTTTAGGATAGATGAGGAATGGATCATTAGGGAAGGTATCTCAAAATGGGTAGCATACATTTCCATTTTTTCTTTTAAAAAGTGTTATAAACTCCCCCTTCTCCATGTAGACTTCCCAAAATGAGGGAATGGACCAATAACCATGACTTGGACTCTATTCTAAGACCTTGGCTCCATCAAGGACCTCACATATTTAGAAGCCTTGATGGAAAAATACCTATCATCTAATTTAGAGAGGGTATTAGGGTGATCATGACCTTATTTAATAGAGCTTTTGGTGCCCCTTTGACCACTTATGTAAATAAGGTTTGGGTCTCATATGTGCACTTCTTGGTGGAGGAAAAACTTACCCCTCTAATTGGAGATTTGATCAGTATATTCCTTGATAAGTAATTCATCACCATCAAAATAAAGACTTCCCATAAATTATAAATGATGTCATACCTACTTGATGCCCTTTTCTATTTTAGTCACCTTCCCTATCATTAGGAATTAGTCCATGGAGGGTAAGACAACCATTTCACACTACTATTCCAAGTTGCACATCTTCAAGTACAAGAATCACATGTATTTTATTTGTGACTACATTTACCCTACTATAGTGGAGGCCATCACAGATGTTCCCATGCCTAGGCTCCACCCCCTCATCAAGAGATATGTTAAAATTATAGGGGACGTATGGCATTATCTTGATTGCACAATCACTAAGATAGAAATAATCATGACTCAACCTTACAAACTACCAGTATATATTCCAAATAACTTTGTAAAGAAGGAAATTCATTCTTAGCTCATCTATGGCATTAATAGGACTTACAAAGAGAAAAGGAAAGGCATACTCCACCCCTTCCTCTTGAATATTTAGAAAACCATAATAAAAGAATAGAAATAGGTAGAGGTTATATCCACACACAGGGATTCATTTAGATTACAACTAGATGAACTCTAAATGTGGGATCCAAAGAATGTAGTTGGTGACATCTAAAGGACAAGAAGCTCTCAAATCTAGAATATACACATCAAATCATTGTCTATAACACCATATATATTAGGGATAAGAACTATAAATAGGCATTGGCTAGGAATTAAGGCCACAACATTAAGCTTGAGCATAGATTGGTTAGGGACAAAAAACCATTTGGAGAAACATGTAAAATTCACCATTTTCAATACCATTTAGTACCTAGGCCATCTAGATCAACCCATAAACCACCTCAGATAGAGTATCCACAAACCCAATAGTAGGTTGACCAAATTCAGGGTGATCAAAGCAAAGGAAAGGAGAAGGCTAGAGAGATAAGACTATAATAAAGACCTAGAGAAGGGCCATTACCTTAAACCATGAAATAAAGGCTACCTTTTTTAATCTAGTATATTGACATGATAGCCTTAGAACCATAAGAGACACTTGAGGTTGACCTTAATAAACTTGCAGAGTCTTATGGCTTAGGTAGAGAGGAGGACCCTTCAAAAAAAATAATTTGAAAATAGCTAATCCCCATGCCACCTCAAGAGAAGAGGAATAAATAATTTGCCTTGGTCCTATTAAGACCAACATTAAAGCCTAGATTAACCTTCACTCATTCCACTAGTGAAGTCAATCTCTTTAGTGATTAATTTCTAATCCATGGACTAGTCATTCTTGAATGGTTAATTAATGTAAAATTGTAAAATATCCCCTCTCTTTCTCATTATTAGGCCATGACAAGGGTCACTGATGTGGGAATACAAGATGCTAGGAATCCTTAGATAAGGGATATAATGAAATATTAAGAAGAAAGAAGAATTGTGGTCATTAAAGGGCTAGAAGGAAAGAAGATAGATGCTTCAAGAGCATCTACTAGTTCAAGTGTGGAGGTCTTAGAACCTCCACAATTCAAGGAACCAATCACTACTATCCATTTCAACCCTGAGATAACTAGGTTGGAAAGAATAAAAACTAGGATAGCTATGGTTGGGACAAATAAATTCACCTTTTATAAGGTGAAACTATTTGTAGGACTAACCTTAGTGGGTGGCTAGTAGCTTGGAGAGGTTGGAATTCATGAGGAAGATATGGAAAGTTTAATTGAATCCCATTCAGCACAAGCTAAAGTTGGAGTCCAAGGTATGAAGCAAAGGATCCAAAACTTAGAAAGAGAGAAAGAAAACTTGGAAAAAAAGGAAATTAGATCAGTGCCAAATACAATAATTAAGTTGCTTGACATGTCATTTTATGACATGTTTGAGGCACTTAAGTTTATGAAATTAAGGTAAAGTCCATTAGAATGATAATGTGACTAACCAAGAGTCTAGTCACCTAGTGGTAGGCCTTTGAGGATAAAATTTCTCAAATCCTTAATATTTAGGCAAAGAAGTAGATCCCAAAGTTTAAGTCCATCAATTTGGGGCATTTGATCATAAATCTAGGAATTGTGATTGAAAAGGTTCAGAGTTTGAGTGCATGGCATAATGGCATGGAAAGGATCTTAAAAGAAGACAAGGAACTAATTACAAGAATTAAATAAATTCTTGAGACCATGCTTATAGATCCTACATAACCCAATGCCCATGGGATCATTAGTGATGAGGAATTCAAGCATAGGGATATTTTGGTAATACAAGAAATCAAAGGAAAAGGCCAAGGCAGATCTGGGGGTGAAAACAACAAAATCCTAGGCATGGTACTCAATACAAGGGAAAGAATAAATGAAGCCAAGATTATCTAAGAGGCCATGAAAAAAAATGATAAATAGTTTGATGACCTATTAGTTCAAGAGGAATAAAAAATAATTAAGTTTTATGTGGACCTGGACTTAATTGATGAACAACATGAGAGATCCATGAGCATACTCTAGCAATGACATCTAGGGGCCCCACCATAAAATTAAACATATTATATTTTGTAACATTTTGAAGTAGAATATCCCATTGTAAATTCATATGCTAGTTTTTTTATCATATTTTCCTCTAGGTTAGTACAATTTGGAAAAGCACTTGTATTTTAGAACTTGTAAGGATAGTTATCCCTATCTTTGTACACCTATATTTTGTAACTGACCAGTTTACTACCTAGTCTTCCTATAGAGGAATGTATGACCATTGTAAGAGAGGGAGACATTTTTTTGAGAAATTTTTTTGTACTTAAAGCAATTAATAAGATCAAGGAATTCTACAAGGATTGTCTATTTTTGATGTGTTAATTGATAATATAGATTTTCTCTCAATTATTAATAGAGGTCTTAAATTTTAATAGTCTTTGAATTCTAAATAGCATTCTTTAATCATAGGGTTTTTGATTTGTTCCTATGCTAGATTAGTTGAAATATCTTAGGTTATGCTTTATTTCATTTTGCTCTATATTCAAATGTGTAATTATTATTTGATTATAGTGGTAAATCCCTAAAATAGACCTAGTTCTTGTGATTCTTAAATGTTTTCCTTTGAATTTTACCTAATATATAGTGAGATTTGAGCTTAGGCTATGTTTCATTATATATTTTTTACATGTGTATTCAATTTCCATTGATACTTTTTCATAATATTCAGGACTAAATTTCGTAATCACTCACTTCTTTTGTACTCTACCCTCCTCTTTGCTCCCCTTTTTACACCAAGATCACTTTAGTTTTAGTTACATTATAAATATCTACTTAGATCATTTTATAGCTTAAAATGGGACATAACTCACTAAGTATCAAAAAATATTCACAAAGAATGGGACAAGGTGGCTCCCAACCACCAAATTATATAAATATTGTGGAACAATTATCTTATTCTATTGCTATTTCACCATAGGCAATCAAATTGTCAAAAATTGCAACTCATGCTCTGAATTTCCTAAATTCTAAAATGAGAAGTGCTATATAAATACTAAGGGCACCCTGGTACATTTAGAAGAATCAACACCACCTGAGGGATACAATGCAGTGAGATTTTTCCATGTGATGTCATCTCACTCACCCACTTTCTTGGGGCTTTGACATCATTACTAGGCTTGCATGGACTACCTCAGGGCTACAAAGTAGTGGGATTTCATGATCTGGCATCATCCTACTCACCTTCTTGCTTATAGTCTTTTCACTCTATGCCAATATCTTCAGGGTAGCAGAGTAGTAGGATGATGCCATGTGGTATCTTCTCATTAACCTACTAACCTAGAGGCATTTTAGTGGTACTGACATCTATGGGATAGTGAATTATCAATATTATGCCATGTGGCATCATCCCATTGACATGCTAACCTAGGGAATTGCTAACATTATTACCTTACTAAGAAACCTTGAAGAAAATAAACTAAGTCTTTAAAAGACTTTTGAATATGACTATTGGGAGATTCGCACATGGCAATGGGAAACCTTTGAAGATAAATGACTAAGTCCTGCTAAGTGAAAATGTGACACAAGGATCCAAAGAAATTTAAATAATTGACTGAATATTAAAACACTTTTTCAAATGGGTTGGAGCCACTAGGAGTTCAACACATGGCATTAAACAAGCTTTATAGAATCAAATAAGTCTTTTGAAGAATAAAAAACATGGCACATGGATATGAATAATGTTTTTGAAATCAACTAAGTGTCAAAATTATTTTGAGCATGTAGAAAGGTGCCATGTGGATTTGAGAAACTTTTGTGAAATTGACTAAGTCTTGAAAGACTTCTTGGATAGATTTGGGTAGCTAGGAGCCATGAAAAGTTTCCATGTTGAGTAAGAAAAGAGTTGGGATTTATTTTAAGTACCTATGGGTAAATAGAAACAAGCTCAATCAACAATCCAAATTTAAAAATCAATAGATAAATAATTCAAATAAAAATGTCTAAGGCAATAGCTGAGAAATGACTAAGTATAAAAGGAATAAATAAATAGACTAAGCCATTTTTCTTAATTCTAAATTCAATTTAATCCATTTATATGAAAGCAACTAAGTTAAAAAGTAAAACTTATAAACATTTAGTCATTTTTAATTTAAAGGAATGAGAAATGGACAAAATTTCCAAGGAAAAGAAGACATAAAATCTCTAAAATAGTTAGATAATTTGCCCAATCGTAAGGCAAAATGGTCGAAAAGGAAGTTGTAAAATGTTTTTCAAAACACAAGAAAAAAATAGACCAAGACTTAGTAAAATGATACAAATTCATATATTTAAACTAATTAATTTTTAGATGAGACCTTGGACTAAATTTAATAAATGCAAAGATATTCAAGTAAATTGATTCAATCACTTGTAACTAATCATCTAATAGATTGCCAAGAAATTTGATTAAAAACAAAAACCACAATGAACTAAAAATATAAGACTAGAATCCAAATCAAAAAGAGGGTCCCCATTTTTATATTGAAAATGGGTAATGTTGTGTAAGCAACAACAAATGGAGACTCCTACTAGGATACTCCCAAGTATTTAAAGAATCTAGAATCTCTAATTTCACAAGAAGAAAATGCATTATTTGAAAATAATTACTCAAAAAAATATAGAATTCAAATGTACTAAAGTCAATGGGAACAAGTTACATACTAAGATTTAATTTATCCAAATACCATCCAAGTATGTGATCAAATGATTAATTCATTTTATTTGCATTCACACATAGTAATTCAGATTTGCATAAGGTAAGAACTTCTAACGGGAAAGATTTTACAATTTAGCTTTGGGAGGAAGTGATTTGGGCATTGTTCTACTACTATCCAAGTATTTATAGCTTTGACTGAGATACCTACGGTCCCTTTCAAAGGCCTTGTTCCACTACCAACCAATTTAGAAAGTTTGTGGTAGATGTTGCCAAGATCACCCTTTTGAGGAAAATTTTATATTTTACATTTTAAATCAATTCTTTTCGAAGGATATTTTTCATTTACATCCATAGAGGGTTAAGGACCAAGCCACATGTCAAAATAAATCAGTAAGCCCATGACAAAGTAAGATAAATTATAATTGAAGTAATGTTGTTATTTTATTTAGATATTTATTTAAGTGCATTAGATGGATTCAAACAAGAAAATATCCCTTATAAAATTCACAAGTTATATTAAAAATCATTGACCTTTAGAATTTAGGAAATGAACAAAGTAACAATATATGTTCACAAAATATTTTTGAGTAAAATTATAATTAGGGTCTTTGAATGTCATTCATGTTACTCTTGCAACAAACTTTCATTTATTTATTTTGATTAATAAGGGAACCATAGGGGAAAAATAGTTTGGATAAACCCAATAATGAAAATAGAGAAACAAACCAATTTAAACCTAACCTAACAATAAGGGACAAGAAGGAAATAAAAACATAAAGTAAAAGAGAAGGAAAAATAAAAATTAATCACATGAAATGTTCAAGCAAGTGTATGCTTAAACCAGTTAGACACTTGATTATTCAAGATTTTGAGAAAGGCAAAGGGAACATCTAATTATGTCTATATTTTCTTGTATGATGTATAACACTATCCCATAAAGATTTATCCATATTTAGTTCATACAATTTAAACAAATTAGGACTGCATAATTTTTCATCATGTTTGCATCTAAATTGTAGAAAGTGTGAGGGATAGGGTTTAAAAAATACCTCAACCCACACATTATATTATAGTGAAGTATAAGGATAGGTATTCATACATACTAAATTTATTAGAAGATCCAACCTAAAGTGTCATGTTCTTGATGGAAACCAATAGATGAGTCACTTGGTAGTTGATTTTTGATTGCCATGGACTCTATGACAACATCCCAAACTTAATTTTTATTACCAAGGAGGCATGATAATGGTTCTTACCATGTTAATGATATCTTGGATTTTTCATCCATGGTTGATGTATGCAAAGTAATGCACTGAAGATGTGCACTTTCAACTTTAATTTACATTGGCATACCTTCTCCCTCTATGACTTCATACTTTAGGCTAATGCCAATTGGTTCAAATTTAAGGTTGTATAGAAGTGAGATATCTTCCATTTTTATTCCTCTAATCCACTTGTTTCATGTGGAAAAACTGCTTCATCTTATCTTCCTTTTCAAGCTCACTCATCTCTAGTGATGGACTAGGAGAGAGATTGCTACCATCGAACTATTTACAATATTGAATGATCTCTTCCATTGGAGAGGGAGCAACACAAGACAATAAAGCTTCAAATGTGTAACATGAATCTTCATATTCTATTTTCTCTAAATTATCAAGTTCATCTTTAGGTTGATTACAAGATACTTGTGATTCACCCTCCTGAGTAGGTAGCTAATCCTTGATTTGATTATGTGATACCATATTACTTAATATAGTAGATGTTTCCTCATCATAAAAATCATCATCGCTAATCTAAGGGATTATCCCAAAATTTATATGTTTATAACTCCATAAAATGAATGGTAGATAATTAGTATAAGTATAAAAAGACACCTAACTACTAAAATTAGTAAAAACATCCTATTGATTGCATATTTAACTAATAAAGTTATATACATTAATAGAGCAAGCAAGTTCTTCATTCAATATAGGGGAGTTTACTTGATAGAAAATCTAATGTAATACTTGGTTAAATGTCTCATAATAAGGCACAAATTAGCCAATGGGATGAATCACAAGAAAAAAAATAGACTAATTTTGTGGATGAACATTCAATTATCTCAATGGGTAGTAAAAATCAATATTCTTATTGTGAGACATGGCTTATTCTTCAATGGTGTAATCTGCTTGATAAGTCAATGACAAAGATGTGAGAGATAAAGGATTCATTTGAAAAATAATAACATTGAGGGAAAATAACATTCTAAGGTAGAATTCTATGGCTACTAATTTAATCTAAATAAAATGGTCTTTCAACCCCATATATATTTGATGAAAGTATTGGTTGAAAGCACTTAGAGATTTATTGGGTTCCCTACAGGATGTAACAAACTCATGGTATAGGGTAGAAGGATTGATGGGACCTCTAAAATGGCTTAATAACAAACTTTAAAAAGTATCCCAAGTGGTTAATATGGTAGTCCATTATACCAGCCATATGCATCCTTATCTAGAGAATAAGGGAACAAATGACAATCCATATCTTCATACTAGATATGAGTTATAAAAATGGCATCCCTGAATGTGTTGTTATACTATCATACTCCTATAATGTGTGTAATTTGGGAAAAATTAACAAGGATTATTAAGTACATTATGGAAAGGTAACATGACACTTAGTGGGAAACTATGCCCACCTATCCATGCTAAGGCCATGAGAAGACTAAAATAGAAAGTTTTCTAGTTTGATAACTTATAAAACAACTAGGCTAAGATACTATAGACAAAACAAAAGTTTTAAATAAACCATTCATGCAATCCTTCTCATTCTAATATATTATGAGGTGTTTTAAGTAGGAAATAAACTGGGAGAAGCGTAAAGGAGAGGGTGACACGTTTGCAATCAAGGGTAAACCTTAAATATTCTGATCTGGCCCTCCTTCTAGCACCAATCTATTATGAGGTATTTTAAATTCCAACTTAGGCAAGGGTTGTTAATACCTTCCTCTCCTAAAAGGATACTTATGTGAACAAATCTCCCTAAGGTCTTGGTATGTAGGGTAACCTAGTTGGCTCATTGTGACTATACCATGTCAAGGGTCTTCGGTGTGTATTTTAGATAAATCTGTATGAATTAAAAATAAATATATTACACCTAAGGACCTAATAAAATTATTTAAATATGAATAAATAGCTTATTCAAAATGAAAATATTTACTGCTTATAAGTTTAATAATGCATAATCAATAATAGACAAAAGAGCATACAATCAAAGTAAGTGTTAGATTCAGATTAAAAATTAGAAACTAAACTAATCTAAACTAATAAAATGATAAAAAATTAAAGAGAGAGAGGTAGGGAGAAATATAAAAAGAGATACCATTTTTTAATGTTAGTTATCATGGTTCTATTGAGCAGATGAATCTTGGAGTAACTAGTCCTTAGTTGAGCTATACCTAACATAACTCCAACTAAGGATGGTGCAAGAGTCTATAAAATAAAGTAGTAGAGATAAAGAGAAAAATATGGTAACCATATACATGAGTAAACCAAGTTTATCACATGATAAATCTTTTATATTAAAGATGTTTTTATTAAGGATTATTTGGAATTCATGAAATGTTTAGCGAGCTATAAAATGAGCTTCAAAATAACTTCAACTCAGAAAACTAATCTAAAAAGTAGGAAAAATCATGAAAGAAATGATTGGTCCACTACTATAAATTTTGATCTAAAAGGGCCAACTAGGCATAATATCCTCTAATATTAAAAAGAACATCCTAAGCATAATTCTCTTAGTCCTATAAAATACAATCCCTTATTAAACCAAGAAGTCAATATTATAGGAACATAAGCCTAAGGAGTTTAAACTCAATCAAATTTTCCTACTAATGGGGTATTTAAAAACATTCATTACTGGTTGAGGGAATGTGGTTGAACAAGGGATTGAAATCTATAATAGATTAAAGGTATGCAAGGAATTGGTGCAACTAAACTATGTCTCAATTAAATTATACAACTAAAAGAAGTCAGGATTGCATTATGATTTTTAGATTCCCATGTCTTTATGTAATTAAGACCACACCTATTTAAGGCTAAAATTTGTCTTTTCTATTTTATGTTTTATTCCAATGTGCATGCCATGCTAATTATTCCCATCTCATTCATGATTTGGGTCACCTTATTAAACACTTTTCCATCTAGGACCATGCTGTAATTGATTCTACAAATCAAATAAAACATGTATTCAATTTTTTTGCCTTTGATAGTTTTGACAGGTAAATAGGTCATAAAATTTAAACTAGTGCTTTGTTGGCTATGTAGTAAGTGTGTAATTTAATTTTATGGGATGTTTCCATATGGATTCTCCTCACTTTACCTCTTATTTTCCCTCACTGTGCATTTTTCTTTGCCTCTATGGGCCCCATTCTAACACTTGTTAGCCTTCTCACTCTCCTAGGCCTTTTGATAGTTTCGATCTATAGATGAGCCATCAACTTTAGGATCATGCTTTGTTGTCTAAAAAACTAATGTGTATTTATTTATGATGGGGTCCTACCACATGGCTTCTCGTCACTCTTCCATTTCTTATTTTGGGGCTTTATGGACATGCTGACTATTATTTTAACTTTAAGGCAAGATTACACCATGCATCATAATCTTGATTGACCAGTATTTGACAAACTATATGGTATACATGGATTGCATGAGGTTTGTGATATAGTGATATTTCATCACTTAGTGTCATCTCACTCACCTACTTAAATATGGCTATGACATCATCATTGGGCCTACACAGAATACCCCAAGTCTAAAAAGTAGTAATATTTGATGATGTGGCATCATCCTGCTCACCCACTTACCTAGAGGCTCCATACTCTATACAAAAATATCCAAAGTAGATAAGTATAGGGATGATTCCATGTGGCATCAACTTATTGACTCACAAGTTTGAAGGCATTGCATTTGTATGAACTTCTATGGATAGCATAGTAGTGGGATTATGCCATATGACATCATATCACTGACGTACTATCCCAAAACATTTTTTATGTCATTACCCCATTAAAAAACCTTAAATAAAATTAACTAAGTATTTAAAATAATTTTTAATAGGCATAGGACTGACAAAATATTGAAACCTGACACCGAGTAACCTTCAAAGAGAAACAACTAAGTCTCACTGAGCAAAAAATTGACTAAGTGTCAAAAAGAAATTTCAAATGGTTTGGATCCATCAACACATGGAACCAAATAAGTCTTTTGAAGATTTAGAAATATGCCAAATGGATACAAAAAACTTTTATAAAATCAGCTAAGTCCTAAAATTCTTATGAAGATGAAAAAAAGGTGACACATGGCTCTAAGAAACTTTTTTGAAATTAATTAAGTCTTGAAAGACTTCTTAGATAGATTTGGGCCATCAGGAGCCATATAAAGTTTCAAATTTGAATAATAAAAGATCCAAGATTTAGTTTAAGTAGCTATGGGTAAATATAAATAAGCCTAGTTAGCAATCTAGATTTAAAAAAAATAATGGCAAAGAATTCAAATAAAAATGGCTAAGGCAAAAGTCAAGAAATGACTAAGTATAAAAGGAAAAAATGCACAGACGTAGCCATTTTGATTAATTAGAAAGATAATTTAATCCAATTACATAAAATTGAAAAAGTTAAAATATGAGCTTTATAAACATTTAGCTATTTTGAATTGAAAAGAAGCATAAATGGACAAAATTGCTAAGGAAAAACACCCATAAAACTTATAAAATAGCTAGATAATTTGCACAATCTTAAGGTGAAATAGTCTGAAAGGAAGTTGTAAAATGTGTTTCAAAACACAAATAAACAAATATACCAAGACTTAGTAGAATGATACAAATTCATATATTTAAATTAATTCATTCCTAGGTGAGATCTTGGACTAAATTGAATAAATTCAAAGACATTCAAGGAAACTAATCTAGTCACTTATAACTAATCATCTAGTAGATTACCAAGAAAAATAATTTGAACCAATACTAATATATAAGAATATACTCCAAAACAAAAATAGGGTCCCCATTTTTTAAATTGAAAATGGGGCATGTTGTGAAATAAATATTAGAGGTTTTTTTTGTTGAAACAATTATTGAGTAAATTATGGAGGTACGGTAGAAGGCTCTAGATTGAGTTGTACCATCAACTCATGAAATTGGACAAAAAATTCTATACACCATGCTTCCAATTCCTCATCGATTAGATTTCATACCTCAAGGGCTACCTTAGGTTACTTCTGGGTGATATCCATCTTAATTTTATTATGACATTCTTTCATATATTCTAAAATAAAACCAATTAACAAACCTTCCTTCTCAGGTTCCACTAGAATGTTTATAGGCATATAAAGAAATAGAGATTTTTAGATCCGATAGTAATGATCCCTACCGTGGGGCCCAAGACCAAGAATTCAAGGGATAACCAAAATTCGGTTATTTATATTGAATGGCTAAAGATAATTCATAAAGAAACAAATAAACACATCTAATGGAGTAGAAGTCTTACTTGCAAGAAATTCAACTTCTATTCATTAACAAATAATAGGGAAAACTGCTACAATACATGTTTTATAGAATAAAAACATGGAGCATGTTATTTGTGTTATGACTATGTGGATCATAAACCTTATGTTGTTTGTGTATGTTACATACTTATATGAATATAATATAAGAGATATTATAACCATTGCCAATTATCAATAAGGTAGTTACATTGGTTCATCTTCCAGGTTGGATGACAGTTGGTAAAATCTTTGGAACATGTGGCTAATGCAATTTGACATGTGGATGTGTTATGGAATCCAATAATTTTTCAAGGTACATGGAATTATGAGCTAAGAAGCACTTGGAATTTGGTGAGTTGGCATGGAACTTGTTCACTGCATAGGACACTGAGGCACATGGGTCAACGAGCTATGATGCAAAACTAGCAGGTGCACAAGGGTATGAGTTATGGAACTGAACTAAAAGGTTCACTATATTATAAGTGTGAGGGGTGTATAATTAAATGGACAAGTGTAGTAATTTTACATCATGTGGGACTATGAATTTTGAAGTATATATTAATTAATGTGTAGTATGGAGTGCATAAGGGTCAATATGTATAAATTTATGATATGGTGTAGGACTATGCATATTATTTTTATTAAACTTATGGTAAGGAGTGCATAATATTGGGTAATAGGTGTGCATCCAGTGCAATATAGTGAATTAGGAATAATCTCAGCTACATGGGAACTACATACAAATCACTTGATCATTTACCATAAATTATGGGATAGTATTATCAATCAAAACAAATAATTTAAGAACTTGAGAAGAAATAGATTCATCTAGATAAGGAGGAATAGAGGGAAATTTGATTGGTAATTTAATACTTAGTGAGGCATCATTTCCATAAATATTTTTAGGTATTCTCCCTTGATTATATATTCTTCATCACCTCCACTTTCTATTATTGTAATTGATTGTGAAGGATAAGGATGAGCACATGCATTGTGTGATTTTTTCCTATGTAATTTTATAAGTTATACCGTTTGAAGATCCAAAAATATTATAATTACATACTATAATCAAATCCACCACTTTATTATCAAACATTTTATTTTACCTATACATAAATAGTTGAGTGCAAACATCTAATTTTGACACTTCCTTGTAGGACTTGATTAGATCGGGTAGTGGAAAAAACATAAATTTATTTGTGTACAATGGGTATTCTAGATCATTTTAATCATAAATTATACCCTTGGTAACACATTACACTTTGAATTATTTTGAATTATCCAATCTCATTTCTTGTATAGTCTCTCAACCTCACTTTGAATTTATCATTATAATCATACCAATAAGTTTGATGGGTTCATGAAAGTAACTAGGGTCAAATCGAAGGTTAGTATTCACAAATTTCATGATATGAAATGGAAATATTTTGGTGTTGAATTACATTTAGATATGAATCATGGTTGTTTCAATGTTTTTTTCATATATTATTATTCTAAAGATGTATTGGCCTAGTTTAATGGGTAATTTTATTCAAGTATATGCTTCTCTCCACATATTTTATGAACTTATTCCAATTGCTTAAAACACTATATGAGAATAAATTTATCAGTTTTATATAGTTTGATATAGGTGAATTTTTGAAACTAAATGAAGTATCTCCCATATTGGTTGATTAATTTGGCTCCCTAATCAAATATTCTAATCATTGTATTCTGCTCCAAATATCTTACCATGAGGAAAAGGAACATGTCATTTGATGCTTCTGAAGTGCTTCTTACCTTTTTAAAGGTTGAGTTTAGGATAATATTTGTATATCATCCTGTCTAAGATAAATTTTACCTTTATATTGATATAATTCCATGAACTTAAGACTACAATTGAATAGACTAGAATACAAATCCATGTAGAAGCTATTTGTTATCTAAGTGTTTATAATTTCTCATGCAACATGTTTCTGACAACATGATTCCAATTTATGAACTATTTTAATTCACATATGATGTTCATCATCATACACATCCACTTGTGAAACTCTCATATAGTTAGAGTCCCCATTAACCTATTAAGTAGAGTAATCATGCCAAATGGTTCCTCATAAAAGCTTGATCTATAAATAGATTTGAAAATCTTTGAAGTATATTTTATTTCTTTTTTATCCAAGTTTGATAAACCCTATTGAGAAATTTGTTTGTGTTCTTATCCAAATATTATTTAGAAACAACATTAATAATCAACATAAATTATTCTTGAAGGGAAGCCCAAGAGTGATATTTAGAGAATGACCATCAATTTTAGCCAGTATTACATCTTTAGTAGTTTGGATTTCCATATTATCTAAGGTGTAACACTTTTCACATGGAAATACTTGAATAGTACATTGAAATGAGTTTTGGAAACTAACATCTTATGAAAATGCATTGTCATAAATGTGATATCTAATGGTTGAAAATTTACCTTCTTTCACTTTAAACTAGAAA